>JAVJIF010013977.1:0-83049 GCA_038442645.1 Agave tequilana | reverse complement strand
TTCATAACTATGGTTATTTTGCCCGTAACGTTCATTACGTTACGTTATTAACGTAACGCACCGTAACTTACGTTGCGGTACAAGTCGACTTTTTATAAAATCCCCAAATTCGCTCGGTCTAGGGTTAAACAAATTCTCTCTGCAACCTCGTCGTCGGTGCCGAGAAGAAGAAAGAAGAATAAGACCTGCCTCTGGTGGTTCTCCGTCGTGATGGTTCTCGCCGGCGTCGTCTCCAAGCGGTGGTTCTCGTCAGCATCGTCTTCAAGTGGTGGTTCTCTGTCGTGGTTTTCTACGGCGTCATCTCCAAGCACATGTAAGCTCTCCCCCTCCGATCTCTCTCCCCCTCTTGATCTCTCTCTGCTCTCTCTCAGGAGAGAGAGAGGAGAGAGAGTCTGGAGAGAGCAGAGAAAGATCGGGAGGGGAAGAGCGGAAAGAGATCGGAGGGGAAAAGCAGAGAGTGAAATATCTAGGCGGAGAGGGCAGAGAGAGATAATTATTGTAAAATATTGGTTGAGATAATATTATTAAAAGATAATTGCTAAAAATTATCATGCTTGTTATCATACTGTTATAATTCAATTATCATGCTTGTTATATTTTGTTATATTTGCGAACTTATTATGAAATTTGTTATATTTCCAAACTTATTATAACTTGTGAATGTGAAAAATTATTGTAATACTTGCTAAAAATTGTTGAGAGACTTGCTAAATGTGTGATATATTATTTTGATATTTTTTTTAGATTTTTTAAAATTATTTTCCTATTTTTATAAATTCTTAAATATAGTATATATATTTATTTTTATTAAATAAATATTAAATCGCGTAACCTACGTTATGCGTTACGTTATAACCTATATTAACATAACAAAGGAAAAATGTTATCATTGCATTATCGTTATTTTAAACATTGCTCTCAACTATGCATCTAGTGATTGTAAAATATACAATTTATCAATGTGGTGGAGATTTTTCATCACAAGTGATTGGACGGTCGATCCTTACAAGCGAGATTGTAAAATACAACACAGGCACAGAGGGTTTTACGTAAAAACCCATAACTGAGAAAAACTGCGGGGAGGAGAAGCTTTACTATAATTCTCAAGTCATAAGAATTATAGGAATTTGAAAAGAATGTATAGGCTTTGAATTTCCAAGGTTCAGTCTTTCTTCGTTGGGAGAAGAGGTTATTTATACTCCACTGAGTTGTTGAACTGGAGGTAAATGATCGTGGGTGAGATCTGCATGTTTTGCACGTTGTAACGACAGCGATCAATGGTGTTGGTTTTGCTGGGATTGCATGTCGAAAAATCCGCTAATGTTCACAACTGCTCGTGCTGAGTGGCGCTACATGTTATGAACGTGGAATAGAATTGGACTGCGTAACTGACGGCGAAGATTGGGGATGATTTGTCGTTGGAGTCGGATTAAGGGGTTCTGGAGTTTTCAGGACAGAGAGATCTGGAATGACCAAGTGGTGGAGTCTTTCGGGGTGATCTATCTTCGAGATGAAGACGAACTTTGAGAGGATTTGAAGTGGTGGAAGCTGTTGGATGGATTGAATGATTTGTAAGTCTCGAAGGGCGTGCTCGTTGCTTGGACACGTGTCGCCATCTTGATGAGGATCAATTTTTATCACTATAGATGCCCCCGCTCTTTCGCTTGCCGAAGTCTATGGAAGGGAGCCGAAAGCGGAGTTGGTAAGAGATCATTTAATGCATTGATAAACAATTGATGAGGAAGTCATTAGGTTCAAGGGAAAAAAGATTACATTCTTTTTGTCTAGACAAATAGATTGATTAAATCTATACTACACAAACTATAAATAAAGTAGAACTGTAGTATACAGACTTATCATAAGTAAACAAATGATTTTTTTTTTTTTTTATTGGGCGGGGGGGGGGGGGGGGGGGGGGGGGGGGGGGGTTGGTGGGTAGAATAGAAGAGTAGATAGACCAACTCAAAAATAATATTGAAATGTGCATTTAATCGGATTATCTGATAGGAGTGCAAAATAAAAAAAATATGAGGCCGAAGAGAGCGGTTTCCAGCACTTGGTGTATGATGCAATGTTTGAATTATACTGGTCGACCATCTATATCAGAGATGTGTAGAAGGGCCATTGTTCTTACTAACAATGGATGTTAATCAAGTAATACCAGCAGATAGCAACATTTGAGAGGAAAATCAACTGGTATATATAACAGTATGTTTACATTTCTTTATAATATTTATTAGTATTTTTGAGAGAAAATATTTATCAGTATTTTAGTTGCAATTTTTTATTTTATATCATTAGTTTGATCACTAAACTATTAATGGATATTTTTATCAATTATTTATTTTTGTTGCAACCCGATCATAGCGGCTGATACGCCAGTTTGTACAGGTACCCCCCATGGATCGGTATTTGCGCAAAAACTTGTATTTTCACTTTCCAAACACTACTACTTCCTGTGGAATTTTATATGGATGACAAGGATCAAGCATGAAAAGATTTTGGAGATTGTCAGCTGCAATTTTCTTAGAATTTTAAGTTTTCTTATGAATTTAGAGCACGGCGCCTGGTCTAATAGTGGAGTGGTAGTTTCTCTATCCTGTTTGTATAGTATTGTCAATATATATCTTTCTATGCTAAACTTCTTACACTCCTTATACATGAATGATGTTGATTTCTAAAATTTTGTGGGAAAGAATTAAGGTCATTGGATTCTAAAGGATTTCCATAGAAGTTATTGGTGATGAACCTGGGAGGTGCCGGCGTCATTGTGAACCTGCAATGAAAGCTTGCATATTCCCAGATTCATAAGAATGTCATTCGAAAACCACCGTCTTTTCATATGTTATGAATATCCATGTGAAGCTGTGATGTGCTCTACTTTTTCACCATGACAGTTGGGCTTTCAAACATCAATTTTTTTGCATATCCAGTTAAATAATACTCTTTATGGGAGTATACTTTAAGATTTGAGTTTGTTGTATTCTGGGTTTACCAATTTTTTGTTTTTTTAAATTATTTTAGCTGAACCTCTTTATAAATCTCGGTAGCATATGACACCTAGTACACACTGAATGTATCTAAACCATGATCAATGACATTCTAACTTTTACCATGTTAGTTCTTTATCCAGTTTTGCCTTAGGCCCCTCATTTTGCTTTCAGGGATGGGAGACCAAGATTGTCGAATCCAATACCAATGCGATAGACAGGACGGTTGCTAACCTTATGGACAAGAACAAGCCATGTTGTGATTGTTCCTGATGTTCTGTTTGCTTGATTATTTCACAATATCATAGCGGCGGTGCTAATCATCTGAATTACACAGCTACTATGTGTTCATCGACCATCTTAGAATTTGTGTCGGCGTGATATCTCAATATGCACATCTTGTTTATCTCCAAAAGAGAATTGCAGTCACTGGTACATTTCAGATATAGACTGTTGAGAAAATCCAACCATCTTATCCTCAAGTCTTGAAGTGTGTGAAACATTGGGCGTTTGGTTGTAATGATATTAGTTATCTTTTTGATGCAGACATCTAGAGCTGAAGTAAGCGGAAGAACTTTAGTCCAGGTTGGTTCAAGCAGTTGAAAACTTGTATGTATTTCTTTTTGCATTTTCTCTTTTTTTTGAGTTATTAAAAGTTGGATGTTGTATTTTCTTTTTTTTAGTGTCACATCAGTTGTGGTTTGGAACTTTAAATCTATTTATAAACTCTTTATTAATGTGCGAGTGAATTGTTCTCTCAATTTTGTTTAGGATTTAAAGTCCTAATTTTTATCTAATTATCTTCTTTAAATTTTAATCTATTTCCCTCCTTTTTCTTTCCCCACGTGACCGCCGCCGCAGGCTCCCATCTCCATCTCTGTGTTCTGCTTTCTTTCTCAATCTTTCTCACCTTCCACAAACAGCAGCCCAACAGCCAACGAATCATCAACAAAACCTTCCCCTCTTCCTCTTTGACAACCAATTCTGCCTTCGGCCTCCTCCAAGCACGTCCTCTTCCTCCTCTGCCACTCTCTTCATCACCGCGACACCGCAACGCATCTCTCCTCCTCTGTTCGATAGCAGCAACACCATCATCCCTCAACCGACCACACTCCCATCACCAACCGATTGCACGTGGCCCTCACCTCCTTGATCTCGGCCTCTACCCGAGCACTTTCATCGACGTCGATAGCTCGCCAAACCTTTGCCCGAGACGCCGAGGCCTCATTGGCCTCTCTATCGTGCCGCCGTCACTTCCATACCACCACCACCACCAGCATCTGCAAGATGAAAAAGAACGACATCATTTTGGTTCAATTGAAGCCAATTGGGTTTGGATCCAAGCCCAACCAAAGACCCGAACCACTTAGAAGGAAGAAAACAAACGGGTTTAAGTTGTAAACCCGTGAAGAGGCAACCCAACCCACTGCTATAGTAACGGGTCAGTATGGAACAGACCCGTTAAGGATCAGGTTTCATTATGGGTCATAACTTGACGAGCCGGTTTCCGATTGAGATGATTTTCGAGTCGTTACGACTGTGATTTCGCGCCTTACGCATCGGCATCCTCTTCAGGTCAGTGAGATCTTTGTAATCATCAGTAAGAAATTTTCCTTAACTCAGCCTATTTATTTGAGGGTTCGATAATCATCTCTATTACTTTATAGATTATATTTACTACCATCATAATGTGAGACTGTTATTCTATATTCACTGATTATATATATTGATTGTACAATCTTTACCATCGTAACTAAGTAGTTGCATCAATTATTTGAGATTAGAATGATATCACTGTAATTGCAATATCTTGTTAAAATTCATCTGTCTCTTTGTTAGTTTTAACTATTTTTCTACCAAGATCATTTTGTTGAGAAGCGTAGTAAAATTATCACATCATTGATTTCTGATTCATACTCATATACCATTTCACATCATTTTGGTATCGAAGCACGGTTAGAGTAGGATCTGCATCACGTAGGCACTTGTTAGGAAATTCATTTACTTTCTTGCATTTAAAAAAAATCATCTAATCTAGATTGCATCTTTTTATCTTCATTTAGGTTTTATGTAGTGTATACCCACCTATAGTGGTCACCTATATCTGTGAGGAGAGTCTATCAAATTTCACACCATCTCAATGGATCCCCAACATATTGCATTTATGTTCGCATATAAATGCTAAATTAGATATCCTTTAGACATTCGAAAAGAGGTTGAGCAAAGTGGAATCCACACGTGATCAAACTCAACTGAGAAACAACTGACTAACAAACACTCAGAACACATCCAATCTCGACGCTCAATATCTAAAAAGCTCAAGATCGATGTCCCCAACTTTGATAGATGTCACGACCCACAACTTTTCATAGACTGGACACTCTAACTAGATAGGTACTTCACATGATACGAACTTGCTGAGTCTAGAAAAATCAAGTACGATGCAATGAAATTATCTGGTCAAGCTAGTCAGTATTGAACCAATCTAGAAAATAGGCGTGCAGCTCGAGGTCAACTACCGATTGACACATGTGATGATGAAAGAATAGTTAAAGACAAAGTATGTGCCACCATCTTTAGTGCTCGTCTCATGAACAATTAGCATCAATACACTTAAGGTAACAAATCTGTAAAAGAGCATGTCGAGAAATTCGATGAATTTCTCATTAGATGCATTACCCTCTATAGGGAAGGTTAAACTCAAATTCTTTCTAGGTTCAAAGACGGTCTTAGATATGACTTACGAAACTGAACTGTTTGTTGGCCCAAAGGCCTTCCACTCTAGTTTTGATGATGACTCACTCATGTAGTTATGTTTACTAATAATCTTGTGATTCTAAGTTACAGATCATTAGCAAAGATATTAGTTAATGATTAGCTTCAATAAGGAGTTTAGAAGCTTATCATGGTGATTCCAGGGCTCAAGCTTCAAGATCTACCTTGCATAGCTCATGGATGGAGTTTGTGGATCGAGTCAACTTGGAGATGAAGATCGTCAAGAAGACTTAGGTATCCATAGTTTAGTTTAGTGTGTTTTAGATCTATTTGTAAAGCTTAGTATAGTCGATATGCTCAAGTGCACAATACACACACATTTCATGTTTTTGATTGAATCAGTTTTGGATGCATATATCGGGTTTTGGATTTGAACCAGTTTTAGTTCTATTGATCTGCTTGACACCCTTCTATAGTTATTATCATAACTTTTTATTTTTATATTCAAATAACATGATTTAACTTGCATTTAAAAGATAACTTTCAGATCTAAATTTCTTATTTTTTAACCATTTCAGATTCTAATTTTAAAGTTGTCAAATATTTGGTTGAAATCTGTTCTTGTTCTGAAAACAGATTACAGTTTCTGTTTTGACACCTTTCAGTGTTTTATTGATATCTTTCACATCCAAACTGATATTGATTTTATTTAAGTTGCATTAGAAAGTAGACTTCAATATCTACAACTTCATCCTATATACTTATTCCCAATTCGAACGTTTTAGACCTCAAATATGTGCTCCAATATGACCTATTTTGCTGCCTGCCAGGCTGGGCCGGTCGACAAGTCCGTCGACCGTGCCAAGCGGACGGTCGACCGGCCGGTCGACCGGACGTGCACGGTTTCGTGCACGTCGGCTGTTTCTGTAGACGGTCGACCGTGCGGTCGACCGACTGTAAGCAGATTGGTCTCTGTTTGTCTGGGTCGACCGCCAGGTCGACCGGCAGCTGTCAACGGCTATTTTTTGACCGTTGGACGGTCGACCGGGCGGTCGACCGCCAGGCCAGTCAGGCTGTCACATCAGCCTAACGGCTAGTTTTTCCTAGGGGCTATATATACCCCATTTCTCCATTGTTTTGGCTAAGATTTTAAGAGCTCATTTTCACCCATTCTCTGGTTTTAAAAAGAAGTTTTCAAAAGAGTTTTAGTGCTAAAAAGATTTATTCTTTTTTGTTTTAGGTTTTTGGAAAATCAAAGATATTGGGAGATTTATCTTGTTCTTCATTTCTATCATTTACAAAGGATTTTTCCCAAGTATTTTTCTTTGATTTCTTAATTTCCAAACACCTAGTTTCCACACTTGAGCTATCATACTATCCTAATCTATTAGGATCTTGTTTTTGTGGAAAAAGAAAAGGAAAGAGGTTTGTGATTGAAAGAGACCACCTTTTGTAAACCCTTGATTTCTTGGTTGCTCCCTCTTTGGTAGAGGTTGAGGTTGTGTAATTGGGTTTTTGGTTTGCTCCCTCTTAGGTAGAGGTGGAGTTTGGTTTGTATCCCTCAAGTGTGAGGTGATTGAGTTTGGTTGTAAACCTCTTCGGTAGAGGTGGTTGTTGTTGGTTGTTGGCCTCGGTGGAGGTTGTTGTTTGAGAAAGGAGTTAGGTACTCCTATTGTTGTAACAAATCCTTCTCGGTGAAGGTTCCCTCGGTGGGAGTCCTCGGTGGACGGTATAGTGGATTGGAAATCCTACACGGTGGTGTAGGCGGGGATGTAGAGCAAGGGTGCTCGAACCTCGTAACATATCTTTGTGTTTGCGTTTGATCCACTTTTCTCTAACTCTCTCTTTACATTTGTGCAAAGCATCTTACTTCATATCATATCATATTTGCTTGTGTTGAGCATAATTCATATTACCATATCTATTTGCTTGTGTTGTGCCTTGCATATTTCATATTGCTATATCTTGTATATGCTTGGTTGTTTGTGTGTGCCTCACTTGTACCTAATCAACAAGAGCTTCACATAGCACCTCAACCCATTCAAGAAGAATCAAGAGGAGTTAGTCCAGAGCCCTTCACGGGGAATTCGGCTACACTTGTTGTATTGTATTAAGTTTGTGCAACATTTGCATTAGCTTCCGCATTTAGAGCATTTAGTTTCTAGATTAGCACTTACACCTATTCACCCCCCTCTAGGTGTATTTCAATTGGTATCAGAGCTAGTGCTCTTGATACTTAGGCTTAACATCCTAGGAGTGAGATCCATTTGCTTGCTAATCTATTATTTGCATTTGTTTGTTTGCACACATATAGTTTACCATGGCTTTCATGACCCCACCTATGTTTGACCCTTCCAACATTCATGTTTGGAAGATTAGGATGACCGTTTATTTACAAACCTAGATCATAAAGTTTACCTTGCCATTACCAAGGAATCCTTCCTTAGTGATCGCAATCATGTAGGGGCCAATGCACAAGCCCTAGAGGTCATTAGAAGCACTTTATCTAAAGATTATCTTATGTGTGTTTCTAATATTGATTCCGCTTTTGTAGTGTGGAACAAATTGACAACAACCACCACCTCCGAGCTTCTATTGCCAAATCAACCGGAGGAATCTAGCGGAGAATCCGATTCACAATGCTTCATGGTCCAAGGGAATGACTCCCTTGAGGTACACTCGGAAACTCCATTAGATAGTGATGATGATGCTAGTTCTTCAAATGATCATATTGATGCCCATGCTTTGAATGAGAACTTTCTATTGTGTGTGAAAAATTAATAGAAAAATATAATTTGTTGAGAAAGAAAAGTCTAGGAATTGAACAACAAAATAAAAGTTTGCATGCTAGACTTAACAATGTTTTGCAAGAGAAGGTTGAGGTCTATAATGAAAGGGATTCATTGAGATCTCAATTAGAACTTGCACTAAAAGAAAATGAATTTTTAAAATCTAAAAATGATTGCCATGTTCTTTTGAAGAAAAATGAAAATTTGACTTCAAAAGTTGATTTTGTTTTAAAAGAAAATGTTGATTTGAAAAATAAAATTATTTCTATTTCAAATGAGTTGAATGTTTGTTTAGATAAGAATGTCGTTTTGCAAAATAAGATTGATGCACATGTTTGCCATGCTAGTGTAGCTTCTTCATCTAGTCTACCTAATGCATGTACCTCCTCTTCTAAGATTAATAATGATATATCCATGCTTAAGAAGAAGGTAGATTGTTTGGGCTCCACTATGAGCAAATGTGCCATGAACTACACACGCTTGGAAATCTTGGTTCGAAAGAAACAAGTTCCATCCTTTATGCATGCACACCCTCCACGGCATACACATGCTTCACACGGACACACCGATCACAAGTATGCTCATGTGTACACTTGTACACATTGTGGACGTAAGGGCCACCTTGCTAAATTTTGCTATGATAGATTACATACTCCAAATTTAGCAAAGAATTTTGTTTGGGTTAGAAATGAGACTAACCCCCATGGACCCAAAAGAGTATGGGTACCAAAGACCACCCCTCCTATTATTTTTGATGTAGGTGTGGGCTCTCACATGACGTGAGAGTGATAGCACCTTGGAGTGGATGCGTTCCGGACTTAAAGAGAATCAATTGGATGCATCACTTTCAAGGGAAGGTTTGGTGGAGAGGACCACCATGTTTTGGAGACAAGGAAAGTTGCTTCTTCAGTTTTGGTAACAATCCTTTACTCCCATTTATTGTTTACATGCTTTCCATGTTTATCTCTATTAGCATGTTTTGATGCTTTATAGTATGTTTTTGATGTCTATGGATTAGTATGTTCATTCCATGTTTATTAGATCCTTGACATACATGTATAGTATTTGAGATACATATGCTTATGTGAACCCATACTTAGTGTTCTCACCTTGTTTAAGCTATAATGTACATCATGAATCTAATACATGTGAATTTACATAGTAATCATGTTTTAGTTTTATCATGATGATTTTTATATTGTGTTTTGATGCTTCATGTTAAGATTACTTGTTTAAGTGTTAGTTTTCATTAAGACTAGTTATATACTTGTGCATATAGTGGGCCACAAATAAATCAATATATGTATGAGCTTGAACGCTTATTTGAACCCATTAAATGTGCTAGTATAGTCTAGTTTTGATGATTCATACATTTCAAACTTGTATTCCATTTTTGGATTTGTTTTATGAGTTTTCACTTCATGTATATGTTTGTATTGCCAAACCTTAAGATATACATGTATACCCCTTGAGTCATTTGCCTTTCATGCAAGTCTATATATGGACTCGATTGTGTTTAGGGATATGTATGTATACTTATTGTGTTGACAATTCATACATATACCTTGAAATGAATTTATTTTTAATGAAAATTTAGTTTTTCATGTTTTCATGTTTTCTTGTGTTTTAGTTTAACTTCATGTATATGTCTATCTTGTCCAAACTATTAGATATACATGTTTATCCTTTTAAGCCACGTGCCTTCATGCATATATCCTTGTGGACTCGTTTGTATACTTTGGTTTGTATTAGACATACATATGCCTTGAAGATTAAATAATATTAATTTTTTTAGTTTTCTTGTTTAAAGGAATAATTGAACTTAGTTGAACAAATTTTCATGATTGTGATCTCCATACTTGACTTGTACACTCACATTTATTATTTGCTCATGTTTTATTTTCATGAGACATTTTTATGCTTAATTGGATTAGAGAGTTGATTATCATGTGGATTTCATTTTTATGAAAAATGATTTGTATTTATTCCTTGCTTGAAGGATTTCGTACTAGTTAACAAAACTTTTCATTTTAACTAGTTCATATTCTTCGTTATAATATGAGATATACACTTAACCCTATTCTTTCAATTGGTATCATTGAACACTTTCAATTGGTATCAATTTTTGATCTTTTTGTATACTCATATATGTTTTGTATATGTATGCTTACTCTTTCAAGAATATCAATGTCAATTGGTATCTAATTTTCATACGTATATATACTTGTTTATGCTAAGCTTGAAAAAAAAATTTCTATTGTTTGATTTGTTTTCAATTGGTATCTTAACAAGCTTATGCATATGTTTAGTTGGTATTTCATAAAGGGGGAGAAAATTTGATGTTGTCTTTCAATTGGTATTTGATTTCCACTCCCTTGCTTTATGTTAAAATATAGTTTCAAATTGGTATCATATGTTTAAAAGAACACATTTCTCTTAATGATATCAAGATGTTTATGTTAAATGTTTTAAATGGTATCTCAAAATTTTGTTTAAGAAAACATATTTATTTTACATTGCCTATATGTGTATAAATTCATGTTGAGTGTATCTTGTATTGAAGAGCTTGACAACTCTTCCTTATGTGGTACACGTGTGTAGGGGGAGCTTCACATCTCCTTTTATGCATTACATATTTTGTGTTATGTGAATTAGGGCGTGTCTTCCTTTCTTCATGTAACTCATATATGTAGGGGAGTTAACTTAGCGTCTTCCTCTTCATGAATGAATATTGCATATATTATTTTGTGATATATGTTTTATTTCATTTGGTATCAATATGCACCTTATTGTCATATCTTGAATTGGTATCATATTTGTTTTGATTACCCCTTCTTGATCTTTTTGTTTCTGACAAAAAGGGGGAGAAAGTATCAATATGTTTTATGCTCTTACCCCTTTGTTGATGATTGACAAAAAGGGGGAGAAATATTGTGTTTTATTTATATGCATGCTTACATTTTTGCATATATGATGTTTATGATGTTTTAATTGGTATCTAGAACACGTTTTTATTTTGAATATGTCATTGGTATCTAGAGCACCATGTTTATATGCATTGTCATTCATTGCATATTTATTGTTTATTTGCTTATGCATGAGTTAAGGGGGAGCTTCTTTGAAGCTTAACTTTAATCCATGCATATATAACTCCATGAGTTTTGTCATCATCAAAAAGGGGGAGATTGTTGGCCCAAAGGCCTTCCACTCTAGTTTTGATGATGACTCACTCATGTAGTTATGTTTACTAATAATCTTGTGATTCTAAGTTACAGATCATTAGCAAAGATATTAGTTAATGATTAGCTTCAATAAGGAGTTTAGAAGCTTATCATGGTGATTCCAGGGCTCAAGCTTCAAGATTTACCTTGCATAGCTCATGGATGGAGTTTGTGGATCGAGTCAACTTGGAGATGAAGATCGTCAAGAAGACTTAGGTATCCATAGTTTAGTTTAGTGTGTTTTAGATCTATTTGTAAAGCTTAGTATAGTTGATATGCTCAAGTGCACAATACACACACATTTCATGTTTTTGATTGAATCAGTTTTGGATGCATATATCGGGTTTTGGATTTGAACCAGTTTTAGTTCTATTGATCTGCTTGACACCCTTCTATAGTTATTATCATAACTTTTTATTTTTATATTCAAATAACATAATTTAACTTGCATTTAAAATATAACTTTCAGATCTAAATTTCTTATTTTTTAACCATTTTCAGATTCTAATTTTAAAGTTGTCAAATATTTGGTTGAAATCTGTTCTTGTTCTGAAAACAGATTACAGTTTCTGTTTTGACACCTTTCAGTGTTTTATTGATATCTTTCACATCCAAACTGATATTGATTTGATTTAAGTTGCATTAGAAAGTAGACTTCAATATCTACAACTTCATCCTATATACTTATTCCCAAATTTGAACATTTTAGACCTCAAATATGTGCTCCAATATGACCTATTTTGCTGCCTGCCAGGCTGGGCCGGTCGACAAGTCCGGTCGACCGTGCCAAGCGGACGGTCGACCGGCCGGTCGACCGGACGTGCACGGTTTCGTGCACGTCGGCTGTTTCTGTAGACGATCGACCGTGCGGTCGACCGACTGTAAGCAGATTGGTCTCTGTTTGTCTGGGTCGACCGCCAGGTCGACCGACAGCTGTCAACGGCTATTTTTTGACCGTTGGACGGTCGACCGGGCGGTCGACCGCCAGGCCAGTCAGGCTGCCACATCAGCCTAACGACTAGTTTTTCCTAGGGGCTATATATACCCCATTTCTCCATTGTTTTGGCTAAGATTTTAAGAGCTCATTTTCACCCATTCTCTGGTTTTAAAAAGAAGTTTTCAAAAGAGTTTTTAGTGCTAAAAAGATTTATTCTTTTTTGTTTTAGGTTTTTGGAAAAATCAAAGATATTGGGAGATTTATCTTGTTCTTCATTTCTATCATTTACAAAGGATTTTTTCCAAGTATTTTTCTTTGATTTCTTGATTTCCAAACACCTAGTTTCCACACTGAGCTATCATACTATCCTAATCTATTAGGATCTTGTTTTTGTGGAAAAAGAAAAAGGAAAGAGGTTTGTGATTGAAAGAGACCACCTTTTGTAAACCCTTGATTTCTTGGTTGCTCCCTCTTTGGTAGAGGTTGAGGTTGTGTAATTGGGTTGTTGGTTTGCTCCCTCTTAGGTAGAGGTGGAGTTTGGTTTGTATCCCTCAAGTGTGAGGTGATTGAGTTTGGTTGTAAACCTCTTCGGTAGAGGTGGTTGTTGTTGGTTGTTGGCCTCGGTGGAGGTTGTTGTTTGAGAAAGGAGTTAGGTACTCCTATTGTTGTAACAAATCCTTCTCAGTAAAGGTTCCCTCGGTGGGAGTCCTCGGTGGACGGTATAGTGGATTGGAAATCCTACACGGTGGTGTAGGCGGGGATGTAGAGCAAGGGTGCTCGAACCTCGTAACATATCTTTGTGTTTGCGTTTGATCCACTTTTCTCTAACTCTCTCTCTTTACATTTGTGCAAAGCATCTTACTTCATATCATGTCATATTTGCTTGTGTTGAGCATAATTCATATTGCCATATCTATTTGCTTGTGTTGTGCCTTGCATATTTCATATTGCTATATCTTGTATATGCTTGGTTGTTTGTGTGTGCCTCACTTGTACCTAATCAACAAGAGCTTCACATAGCACCTCAACCCATTCAAGGAGAATCAAGAGGAGTTAGTCCAGAGCCCTTCACGGGGAATTCGGCTACACTTGTTGTATTGTATTAAGTTTGTGCAACATTTGCATTAGCTTCCGCATTTAGAGCATTTAGTTTCTAGATTAGCACTTACACCTATTCACCCCCTCTAGGTGTATTTCGCTGTTAACTAGAGGAGTCAATGAGTTAGAGGCAGTGAATGCGTTAGTCCAAGATATAAATTCCGTTAGAACCAATCACACTTAAAAGAGTCACGATTATAGGACCTTAGTGTCTAGACCTTTCCTATCTTTCCAACCCAATAGTTCTAGTATCCAAATCCCTCTATGATGACATCAAGGGTAAGAGTCTTGAACATCATAACAGAAACAAAGACCCTGATTCCTTCAGAGTTAGTTCCACAACCAAGTGCTACAAATGCCAGGGCTACGGACACTTAGCTGTCAATTGCCCTAGTCTTGTTAGAATCACCATTATAGATGGGACACCCACTGAAGCCACCAAGTCAGACTCTAATGTGTACATCTTTAAGGAGAAGATTCTGAAATTGACGAAGAGCCCACAAGTGATGATGGTCTCAATTGTATTAATCAAATACCATCAACTCACTTGACTGTTGTCATATATGTCCCCTTCCAATAAGCTGACAAAGACGATTGGAGAAAAAGTGCTATCTTTCACACGTTTATCAAAATTGGAGATAAGAAATATAAAGTGATTGTAACACCCGTTCACCGAATACGTACTTAGATACGTGTTGTAATTTTTTGATCGTATTTTTTATTTTTCTCCGTATTTATTTTTATTTTGTAATTGTTTATATTTTTATTTGGTATCTGGTCTGGATTTTCAGATTTAGAGTCAGCCCTAGTCTGAACCGGGAGCCGATCCCAGTGTACTACTTCATTTGACTTTTTTGATAGTCAGATTTGACCGATTTCAATTTCAAATATTGTTTTTCAATATTTTAGATTTTTCATGATTTTTTGAAACTTTTCTGAATTATTCTGCAAAATCTTCAAAATCAATATCAATCGTTATCGACGATCGATTCTCAGAATTTTAAATTACAAACGAAGTTGAATTTCTAAAATTTATTTTCACATTTTTCATCAGAATCATACTTTCTATCTTAACACATTTTTGGAGATTTTAATCAAAATTCGACCGGATTAGATATCGGCTGGTATCATCGGTTGATTTCAGGATTTTTAATTTAAAATGGGATGAATTTCTTTAATCCGATTTCATTATGTATCTTAGTATAATATGTTCTATTTTAGAGAATTTTTGGAGACTTTTTTGAGTTACTTTATTTTTCCAATATTTTCGGTATTTTTCGATATTTTCCCGAATCCAGAGTTATTACCCGGATATTTTATTTTATTTTCCTTTATTTTCCTTTTTCCTTTTTCCTTTCCGCTTCCTTTTCTTTCTCTCTCTCTTTTTATTTTATTTTTCCTTTTTCCTTTTTTCTCCTCCACACAAAATCCCCCTCCAAAATATCTTACTCCACTAAATCTCTCTCTTCTCCTTTTTCCTTTCTTACTTCTTTTTCATTTCTCTTTTCTTCTTTCCTTCTCCTTCCTTTTTTCTAGCTGGTGACGCAAGCAGTCCCCTCTCAAAGATCTCTCTCTCTCTCTCTCAATTCTCACTCACTCTCTCTCTCTCTCTCATTTATACACTCTCTCACTCCCCAATTTCATCTCACACTCCCTCTCTCTCTCATCTAAGCCGGCCACCTCCACTCCCCCAGCGCTGGCGGCCACCGGCACCCCTCCACACCGGCGACTCTGGGCCCTTTCTCACTCTCTTTAATCTCTCTCTCTCAAGTACTCTCTCTTTCTTTCTTCAATCTCTCTCATCTCTCTTAATCTCTCTTCCCCTTCCAAGAATGCCGGCAACCACCACCATGCTCCGGCCACCATCAAGCCGGTGGCGCAGCCTCCGCGGCCACCACAAACCCCCCAACTTTACCTCCTTCCTCCCATCTCCTCCACAAATTCCCACAATCACCTCCTCCTTCATATTCTTCCTTCTCTCAATTCCACTACCATCACCCAATCAACCACCACCTCCTCTCAAATCCCACCACCACAATCACCTCCTTCCCCTCCTCCATCTTCTTCAACATCATCACTCCCAATTTCCCCATCTCCACACCAAATCACTGTAGGTTGTCTAAAAATCACTAAGGACAAGTCATTTTATGCGAACCTCACTTCAACGCGAAGTTCACGTTTCAACTAAAATGCGAACCTCGCGTCTAAATGGAAACGCAAACTTCAGACGCGGGTCTGAGAAACTTCACGTCTCACGCGAGTCTGAGCAACCTCGCGTCTTACTTCAAATGCGAGTCTGAGTAACTCCGCATCTCACTTAAACGCGGGTCTGAGCAACCTCGCGTCTTACTTCAAATGCCAGTCTGAATAACTCCGCGTCCCACTTCAAGCACGGGTCTGAGTAACTCCCGCCTCACGCGGATCTGAGCAACCTCGTGTCTTACTTTAAACGCGGGTCTGAGTGACTCCGCATCCCACTTCAAGTGCAGGTCTGAGCAACTCCGCGTTCTGATTGAGACATCTGTATATACAACAAACAACGCGAGGTCCGCGTCCACCGCGAGACCTGCATTTCTGTTATAACTGATCCCTATTACTGGGTCAATTTGAAATACACCTAGAGGGGGGGGTGAATAGGTGTACTAGCTAATCTAATGCAAATGATGCAGAATTAAAAATTATTTATGTAAACTAAAGCTATTAAGCTAACACACAAAGTATAACGTAAGAGTGTAGCTGAATACCCGGTGAAGCGCTCTGGACTATCTCCTCTAGATTCCTCTAGATTAAGAGTTGAGGTGCCACTATGGCTCTCTTGGTTGAATACAATTGTGGATAAACAATCCCAAGCATATATTAATTAAGCACAAGGAAATATCAAGCAAGTAATGTATATGAATAATAAGAGCATGCAAGATATAAAACACAAGTGAGAGAGAGAAAGAGCAATTACAAACAGGGGAGAATTGTTTCGAGATTTGAGCACCCTTGCTCTACGTTCCCGCCTTCAACACTATGAAGGATTTCCACTAGAATCGATCCCGTAAGATCACTCGGTGCCGCAACACCTACAACGAGTTCACACTAGAACTCTTGGGCTCACAAGCCCTTCTCTTGTTCCCACAAGAACTACACACGCAAGCACACTAGCTTGTCGAGGCTGCACCTCTACACCGAGCTCCCACAAGAACTCGTCACAACATGAACCCGCAAGTTCACCTCCTCAAATACAAAGATAAACACTTGGTGATCTCTACACTTTGATCACCAAAACACTCTCACAACAAAGCTCCTATAGGATAGATATGACAATGAAAAACTCAACTTTTTGTGAGAAAAACTCGGATACATTTGTGGAGGAAAAACTCAAGAAATCCTTTTGGAAAACACAAGGGAATCACTCGTGTAAACACTCTTTTTGATATAAAATTTAAGCTCTAAAACTTGTTGGAAAACCTCTGAGAAAGGTAGCAAAAACTGGCTTAAAAACCCTCTTCAAATCTTGTATAAAACAAGCCAAAACAGCCCCCTTAAATAGAGTTCAGAAATATAGCCGTTGGGGTCAAATCTGCAAGCGATGACCTGTGGGTCGACTAGCCAGTCGACCGGACAACGGTTATATTTATGACCGTTGGGGCTGCCGGTCGACCGCCCGGTCGACCGCAACCTGGTCATGACCTGTCGGTTGACTGACCGGTCGACCGAGGCAAGATCTAGAGAGCAAAGCTCTCTGGCCGATCGACCGCCCGGTCGACCGGGGCCAGATCCAGAGAGTGAACTCTCTGGATCGGTCGACCACCCGATCGATCGGCCCTCAAGCCAAGGCTCGTGCACGTATCTGTGCACATTGGTCGACCACCCGATCGATCGACTTCTGCCTTGGTCGACCGCCAGAAGGCCAGGTCAGGAAATTCTGGGGATTAAATCTTGGTCTTATAAACTCTTATAAAATCCCATAAAATCCCATAAAATCTATAAAAATAAGTTCATTGAAATACTTTAAAGTAAAAATATGTGTGATTAAAAATCAACACATATTACAAACTTTTTGAAAAATTTTTGTGATATACAAATTTAGCTTTAAATAAAAAACCATATTTTTCAAAATCAATCTTCAATTTGAAAAACGATTTTTCTAAAACTACTTCAAATATAAAAATAAGATATTTTAAACACTTTTGAAGTTAGTGTGTATGGATATGATCTAATACACATATAAGATGAAATATCTATGTTTCTGACAATAAGCTCTAAAATAAGTTTTGATAAATACAAAACTCAAACACATGATATAGATACATCAAATAAGTTTTTCTAAAAATTTGAACAACAATGTGTATGGATGAAATCCAAAACACATATAAACCATATAAACTTGTTTTGATGAACTCTAATCATGAAACATAAGGATGTATACTTTGAGCTCAAAATCAAAACGGTATTTTCTAAAACTGAAACTATTCTTATGAAAACACTATATAAATTTTCTGTGTGTGTATATGAGCTTGCGCAATCCACAACTAATCCATCCTTTACATTTTTATCTAAAGATAAAATTTTAACACTTACAAACATGACACAAGTCTTCTTAAAAATCTTCTTCTCCTTCTTGACTTGGTCCAAACCTTAATCTAAAGAGCTAAACTCCTCTTGAGTACTTGATGCGATCTTGATGCGCGAGCTCTTGAATCAACACGTGCTAGCTTCAAAACTTGACTTCGAATTTTTTGTTGAAGTTAAACACCTACTAAGATCTTGATCAAATATCTGAAACTAAATAAGCACAAGATCATTAGTACTATAACTATATGAGTTAATCACCATCAAAACTAGAGTGATGGGGTTTTGGGCCAATAATCTCCCCCTTTTTTCATGATGACAAAACTCATGGAGTTATATATGCATGGATTAAAGATAAACTTTATAGAAGCTCCCCTTAACTCATTCATAACAATAAACAATAAAGATATCCAATCAAGTGCATAAACTAAACCAAAACATATATGCATACATACTAATATTGAGCATGCATATATAAACTCTCTAAATTGTTCTCCCCCTTTTGTCAATTCATCAACAAAGGGGTGAGGACAGTCAAACTATAAAGATGTATATGTGATATACATTCATGAAGAGGAGAGACGTTAAGTTAACTTCCCTGCATACATGCATTACATGGAGAAGGGATGACTAGACCCTAATGTTGGCCCAAAGGCCTATCACCTTAGTTTTGATGATGATCAACTCATGAAGTTATGTTTACTAATGATCTTGTATTTAATTAGTGACAGATTCATTATCAAGATCTTAGTAGGTGCATAGCTCAACAAAGGATAAAATGTCAAGATTTGGAGCTAGCACGGTGTGATCCAAGGAGCTTTTGGATCAAGCTTGGACCAAGTCAAGAAGATGAGAAGCCTTCAAGTGAAGACTTCAAGAAGATGAAGACTTGTGTCTAGGTATAAGATTTAGTTTGTTTTAGTTAAAATGTAAAGGATAGAATAGTTGGTGGATTGCTCAAGTACATATACACACACACTCTTGATAGAATTGTTTTCATAAAAGATTTTTTAGTTTAGAAAAAAATTTCTTTGTGACAAAATACTATTTGGTTTTTGATATTCATGTTTATATCTTTCAACCAAAACTAAGTTTATGCTTCTTGTCAAAAACATAGATATTTCTCTTGATTGTGTAGTGGATCATATCCATACACACTATGCTTTAAAAGTATATCTTGTTTTTGTATTTGATGAAGATTTGGAAAAACATGTTTTGGAAAAATATTATTTTGGAAAAATAGTTTTTATCATGAGCCTAATATTTTCAAGTTACAAAAATAGTCCAATCTTTTATAACATGCCTTGATTTTGTGCAAGCATGTTTGTATATCAAAGTATATTGGTAAACTATTTTTGTAGAATTTCTATGTATTTATGCGATTTTATATGAACCAAAAGACTTAGTTTTAAACCCCAGAAAATCTGTTTTCAGGCTTCAACTAGTCGACTTGCTACCTTTATAGTCGACTAACTCTGAAGTCGGTCGACCGGCTCGGTCGACCGACGTGCACAGACGTGCACGCCTTTGTGCACTGGAGGACGGCCGACCGTACGGGTTGACCGCTCCAGAGAGCTCTGCTCTCTGGAAATTTCGGCCGACCGTACGGGTCGACCGACAGAGAGTTCGACTCTCTGCTCCAGTGGCTCGGTCGACCCGGGCGGTCGACCGTGGCTCCAACGGTCGGATTTCTGACCGTTGGCGGTCGACCGCTCGGGTCGACCGGCAGGCCTGACAGACCCCAACAGCTATATTTTTCTGGCCTATAAATTTGAGGGTCTTGTCATTATTTTGTAACAAGATTTTAGGAGAGCTTTGAGCCAGTTTTTCCCATTCTTTTAAAAGGGTTTTCTCCACAAATTTGAGTGCAAATACTTCCAATCTAAAGGGAAGATATTATCAAGAGTGTAAAAGAGATTCTTTGAGTTTTCCTTCACCATCTCTTTCCTTGTTTTTCTCACACAAACACTTGAGCAATTCATAGATATACTCATCCTATAGGAGTGTTGTAGTGAGAGCTTTTATTGGTGATCAAAGTGTTTAGATCACCAAGAGATTTCATTCTTGTACTTTGAGGAAACGGGCAAGTGTGCTCGTGGTGGTTTAGAGTTCTTGTGTGAACTCGGTGGTTTGAGGTGCGACCTCGGCGAGCTAGTGAGCTTGCGTGTGTACGGGACTAGGGAGTCCGAGGGCTTGTAGGTGTTGCGTCACCGAGGAGAGATCCATTGGGATCTTGCATAGTGGAAATCCTTCGTGTGTCGAAGGCGGGGATGTAGAGCAAGTGTGCTCGAACCTCGAAACAAACCCTTTGTGTTTGCGATTGCCATTTCTCTCTCTCTCTCTATCTCCTTGTTTATATCTTGCATACTCTCATTGTCTATCTTTATATGCTTGATATATTCATTTGTGCTCATATTGTTATATACTTGCGTGAGATTGTTTGCTAACACTTGTATTCAACCAAGAGAGCCAACGCGGCACCTCAACCCATTCAAGGGGAATCTAGAGGAGTTTGTCCAGAGCCCTTCACGGGGAATTCGGCAACACTCTTGTGTTATACGTGGTGTTTAGTGTAAAAGTTTTTATTTGGTCATAATTGTTTTTAGCTTCCTCATTATTCGCATCATTTGGCATTAAGTGACCATTAGATTAGCCATCACCTATTCACCCCCCCTCTAGGTGAACTTACACCTAACTCACATAAAATATAATATACAATGCATAAGCAGAGATGGTAAGCTCCCCCTACACATGTGTACCACGTAAAGAAGAGAGGTCAAGCTCTTCAATGTGAGATACACTCAACATGAATCTATATATGGAGAAACTAAGCTCCCCTTGCATATAGGCAATATATTTCAACAATTTTAAAAGAAATTTGATAATACTTAAAACAAAATTTTAAGAATATTTTGAAATCACTTTTAAAATCAAATTTTGAAATTTCTTGAAGTCAACAAAATGAATTATGATATCAATGAAATCAAATAATAGTTGACAAAAACAAATGTTAGTACTACTTAAAAAAATTTAAGATATCAATAGTAGATTTTGATACCAATTGAAAGTGAAACATGAAGTACATTTTGATACCAAATGAATACCAATTGAAATGCCAATTGAAATGATTAGCAATTGAAATACCAATTGTAATCAATGCATAAGCTTGTAAAAATACCAATTATCATTTAGGATAAAATCAAGCTTAGAATAAACATAATTTGTGCTTTAAAAATGTAAAGATTTGTAAAACAAGCACAATCAAATCATATATATGTATATTTGAAAATGGAAATACCAATTGAAATTGATACTAATTGAAATTTGAAGCATACATATATAAGAAACACATATGAGTATACAAAATAAAATTCCATGAAGATCATGTGTATAACTCATACCTACCACCCTTATCATGTACAAGTTTAAAAGATATTTAATAAGGGTATACAAGGCATGATCGCCCATCCATCCGCCCTTCAATGGTAAGGGTTTTCAAAAATCATGATTTAAAAATATTTTAGCATAGATTGAAAACTCTACCAATTGAAGAATAAATAACTAGTTTAAAGTAATTTTTGAAAAACTAATTAAAGATCCTTCAAATATGAAAACAAATCATAAATCCCAAGAAGCATGCTAAATACACAAGAATCGACACTCGAAATCTATAAAGCTCATAAATGCTCATGAAAATAAAGTCATGAGTAAACAAAAGAAATATGAGTGCAAAAAATCATATGAATAGCATATTCATGAAAATAAGCTATAAAACTCAAAACATCAAAACACATAAAAAATCAAAAAATTTTATTTTCACTAAAAATAAACAAACTTCAAGGTGTATGTATGTTCCATTGAAACTAAAAATATGCATACATATCCCAAATATAAACGAGTCCATAATAATATTTTGCATGAGGGCAAGTGACTCAAGGGTATACATGTATATCTATTAGTTTCAGACAAAAATAACATATACATGAGCTAAACATATACAAAAATAGGGAAAACAAGTGTAAATGAAAGAATCATCAAAACTAGGTTATACATGTACATGTAAGCAATGAAGCACAAATACATAATAATCAGGTGTAACTCACTACTTGTACAAGTATAAACACAAGTTTTAACAAAAACTACATCTAAACAGGTAATCACCACATGAATCACAAAAGAAACATGATCATTATGCCAAATGCACGTGTTTTAAAACTAGCATATACATAGTAGTTAAATAATAGTAAGAACACACAATATGAATCCATATGAATAAGGGTGTATCTCAAAGACTATCTATGTATAACACATATCTAATAACATTGCATTTAATATAATGAACATTCAAACCAAAATATGCTAAAAGTCATCAATTGCAAAAGCATATATACTAAAATAGGAGTTAGAGATAGTTACCAAACAATATGAACTATTCTCTAAGTCTCCAAACTATGGTGGTCCTCTCCACCAAACATCCTTGAAGGTGATGCATCAATTTGGTATATCCATCTAGCTCATCATGCATCCACCACCAAGGCACCATTCTTCTCTCGTCATATGAGAGCCCATACCTACATCAAATACAAGAGGTAAGAATTTTGATACCCATTTCTTTTTGGGTCCACGGGGTTAGTATTATAAGGAACCCAAACATTTTTATTTGTAAAATTTATATGATTTATCTTATCAAAATAAAACTTTGCTAAATGGCCTTTGCGGCGCGCAATGTGTATATTTGTACACTCTAGCATGCATATGAGTGGTGTGAGCGTGATCATAGTGTGCATATGTATGTCGTGAGGTTTGTGTATAAACATGTGGAATTTGTTTTTTGCGAAACATGAATTCCAATGTAGAGCGATTAAATGCACATTGGCTCAAAGTGGTGCCCAAACAATCAATGTTCTTCTTCATAATGCAAATGTCATTATTAATTTTGGAAGAAGAGATAGGAGCATGAGAATCAACAATCTTTTTCTTTTTAGAAATATTTTCTTTTTCTTTTAAAACAATTTTCTTTTTCAAAGAGTTATTTTCTTCCAAAACAATTTCGTTTTCTTTTTCTACCAAAATAATTTTATTTTTCAATGAATTGTTTCCTTCACAAAAGTCATTTAGTTTTGAAGACAAGAAATATTCTCCTTTTTCAAAAATCTTTTTCTTTTGAAACACATTCATATTTATTTTTAAAAGAATCTTTTTCTTTCTTCAACAATTCATATTTTTCAAGAAGTTTTTGACAAAAAGATGCAAGCTCATCATAAGGCATGTCAATATCTTCTTCTAGCTCGGATTCAGAATTTACCTCAAGGGGGTCATCCCCTTGGACCATGTAGCATATGTTGGAAGCCTTATTCCATCATCCGAGTCACTCTCCATATAGTATTGTTTTTGTTCACCAAGGGGACAAGTGTGTTTCATATTACAAAACTCGAATCAAAGTTAGAAATCATAGATAAATATTCATCAGTTAGGGTAGATTTTAAAGCATGGATGGATTTTGTGTTAGCCTCAACATGTTTGCCATTTAAACAATAAGAATTTTTAATAGTGGCAAAATAAACATGAATTCCTAGGGCTTTGAGGTACGTTGACATCTTAACTTTCCAATTATGTGTGTACAAATATTATGATTAGCTGAAAGTAGGATCTTTAACTCAAGGTTGTTAGACCCAAATCAAGAGCACCAAGCTCTGATACCAATTGAAATACACTTAGAGGGGGGTGAATCAGTGTACTAGCTAATCTAATGCAAATGATGCGGAATTAAAAATTATTTATGCAAACTAAAGGTATTAAGCTAACATACATAGTATAACACAAGAGTGTAGCCGAATTCCCGTGAAGGGCTCTGAACTATCTCCTCTAGATTCCTCTAGATTAAGAGTTGAGATGCCACTATGGCTCTCTTGGTTGAATACAAGTGTGAGCAAACAATCCAAGCATATCATTAAGCACAAGGAAATCAAACAAGTAAGCAAAAGGAAATATAAACACAAGTAAGAGAATGACAAAAACAATAAGAAGAATAAAAACAAGTGAAAGAGAGAGAGCAATCGCAAAACGGGAGAATTGTTTGAGGTATGTTGACGTTGCTCGTACCGCTCTTCGACACTATAAAGGATTTTCACTAGAATCGATCCCGCAAGATCACTCGGTGCCGCAACACCTACAACGAGTTCACACTAAAACTCTTGGACTCACAAGTCCCTCTCTTGTTCCCCCAAGAACTACACACGCAAGCACACTAGCTTGCCGAGGCCGCACCTCTACATCGAGCTCCCACAATAACTCGTCACAACACGAACCCGCAAGTTTGCCTCCTCAAATATAAAGATAAACACTTGGTGATCTCTACACTTTGGTCACCAAAAATGCTCTCACAACAAAGCTCCTATAGGATAGATATGACAATGGAAAACTCAAGCTTTTGTGAGAAAAGCTAGGATAGATTTGTGGAGAAAAAACTCAAGAAATCCTTTTGGAAAACACAGAGAATAACTCTGTAAACACTCTTTTTGATATAGAATTTAAGCTCTAAAACTTATTAGAAAACCTCTGAGAAAGATAGGAAAACTGGCTCAAAAACTCTCTTCAAATCTTGTATAAAACAAGCCAAAACAGCCCTAAAATAAAGTTCAGAAATATAGCCGTTGGGGTCAAATCTGCAGATCAGATGACCTGTCAGTCGACCGGCCGGTCGACCGGCCAACGGTCATATTTATGACCGCTGGGGCTCCTAGTCGACCGCCCGGTCGACCGCACCCCTGGTCATGACCTGTCGGTCGACCGACTGGTCGACCGAGGCAAGATCCAGAGAGCAAAGCTCTCGGCCGGTCGACCGGGGCTAGATCCAGAGAGTGAACTCTCTGAATCAGTCGATCCCCTGGTCGATCGGTCCTCAAGCCAAGGCTCGTGCACGTATCTGTACACATCGATCGACCACCCGGTCGACCGCCGAAGGCCAGGTCAGGAAATTTTGGGGATTAAATCTTGGTCTTATAAACTCTTATAAACTCTTATAAAATCTCATAAAATCACATAAAATCTACAAAAATAAGTTCATTTAAATACTTTAAAGTAAAATATGTGTGATAAAAATCAACACATGTTACAAACGTTTTGAACCATTTTTGTGATATAGAAATTTAGCCTTAAACAAAAATTCATATTTTTCAAAATCAATCTTCAATTTGAAAAATGATTTTTTCAAAACTTCTTCGAATACAAAGATAAGATATTTTAAATACTTTTGAAGCTTAGTGTGTATGGATATGATCCAATACACATATAAGATGAAATATCTATGTTTTTGACAATAAGCTCTAAAATAAAGTTTTGATAAATACAAAACTCAAGCACATGATATAGAAACATCAAATAAGTTTTTCTAAACATTTGAACCAACAATGTGTATGGATGAAATTCAAAACACATATAAACCATATAAATTTGTTTTGATGAACTCTAGTCATGAAACATAAGGATATATACTTTGAAGCTCAAAACTAAAACGGTATTTTCTAAAACTGAAACTATTTTTATGAAAACACTATATAACTTTTATGTGTGTGTGTATATGATCTTGAGCAATCCACAACTAATCTATCCCTTTACATTTTGTCTAAAAATAAAATCTTAACACTTACAAACATGACACAAGTCTTCTTGAAAATCTTCTCTTGAAAATCTTCTTCTCCTTCTTGACTTGCTCTAAATCTTGATCCAAAGAGTTAGACTCCTCTTAAGTACTTGATGCGATCTTGATGCGCGAGCTCTTGAATCAACACGTGCTAGCTTCAAAACTTGACTTCGAATCTTTTGTTGAAACTAAACACCTACTAAGATCTTGATCAAATATCTGAAACTAAATAAGTACAAGATCATCAGTACTATAACTACATGAGTTAATCATCATCAAAACTAAAGTGATGGGCCTTTGGGCCAACTCAATTAACTCCACATGTAATAGGAGAGTTAATCCCCGTTATGGAGGGATTATAGGGACAATTATACCCCCTGACTCCCTATAAATAGCCTGAGGAGCTATGAAGGGGGAGAGGACTTTTTGGAGGCCAGAGAAGAGAAAGAGAAACGTTTGAAGATTTGAGAGCTGAGAATTCTCAAGCTAAAAGTTTCTTACTTTCCTCTTGCTTTTTTTTAAAAGGTCTAGGGAGAGAGAAAAGGAGAAATCAGTGGACTCTAAATACTTAGTGTGTTAAAAACAGAGCCCCTCTCTCATTACTTTTTGAGAGCATCCCGAAGAGAAGCTTATTCAATCAGCTGGTCAACAGAGAATAAGAATCACTTTACATCCCCACACGAAGAACCCATCTTTAAACAAAGAAGAAATCTAGTTATTTTTCCTCTTTTATAATCAGACTTATTCTGTTGTAATTTTTGTTGGCCCAAGGTTAAATCACCCGGTTTTATGATTTTGATGATAACAAAACATATGTGATTATTTGTACTTATCAAGTTCAAGTGGTTAAGTTTATTCCAGGATTCTAAGGATTCAAGGAGTTTTATTTCTCTAAAGGAAGATGTTGGAGACTCAAGAAGACTCAAATACGGGATCAAAGCTCAAAGCACTCTAACGACGCTAATGGAGAAGCCCGATTGAAGATCTTGTAATCACCTAGAGCCTTATAAGATATTAGTTTGTTAAAGTGTAGAATATGGTAGTAATACTCAAAAAGTTACACACACAAAATACACGATTTCAAAAAAAATACAAGTTTTGATGTTATTGGTATTTTTGCATGTTTGGTATTGATACATGTCTCATAATTTTTTCAAAATTTTATTACAAGTTTAGAATATATATTTCATCACCTATACATTGCTACATCACCCTTAAACTAATACAAAATATTTGAAAATGATTTGAGGTATAAAATTCAGTCTTAAAACTGTTTTAGGCCAAAACGTTCGACCGCCCGGTCGACCGGTGCCCATTACAGGCCAGAACAGTCGACCGGGCCTTTGGCCAGGGGCTTGCACATTTGTGCACGTTGTCGGTCGACCGGTCGACCACTAACCCTACCGATTGAGAGACCCTAACTCTTGGTTAGGGTCAGCCGACAATTTAAAAAAAAATTTATATATAACGAGCGGTCGACCGCCCGGTCGACCGGAGCCAACGACTTTTATTCTGGATGACCTGTCGGTCGATCGGCCGGTCGACCGACAAGCTGCCAGATGGCCATAACGGTTAGTTTTTGAATCTATTTTGTTTTTAGTGGATTCCAACGGGTGTTTTTGGTTTTCAAGTGGCTAAATACACCCCAAATTACCTGATATAATTTATAAATGATATTTATTCATTGCCTATATATATGGGTCATGGGTTTTGGTTTTAGACAAGAAAAAGACACAAGTTTTCAAGTTTTTTCTAAAAAGAATAGTTTTTCTAGCTTTCAATCTCCAAGTTTTTTCTTTTCAAAGCTATTTTCAGTTGGTTTTAAAACTCCTTTATTCTTTCAAACTGAATTTCTTCTCTCACTTAGTTTCTTGAGCATCACTTCATATTCCACTCTATAGGAAGTTGTAAGAGAGAGTGTTTGTGATCTTGTTAGATCACTAAGTACTTTGTAACCTCAATTAGCTTTGAGCTACCTCTTTTGTAGAGGGTTGAGTTGGTGGAGTTGTGTACTCCGGTCTTGTGTAGACCAAGTTATAATTCCTTTGTGTAAGAACCCTTTGTGAAAGATCCCTTAGAGGATAGTGAAATCCTTCATAGTGGTGAAGACTGAAATTACACCTAGAGGGGGGTGAATAGGTGAATAGCTAATCAAATAAAAATTCTAAACAATTTAATATGAAATAACGCAACCTATCACTCAAAACAAGACTTGAAGCCGGATTCCCCTTGAAGGGCTCTGAACTTCTCCTCGATTCCTCTTGATAAGAGTTCAGGTGCTTAATTGCTATTTTGTTGAGATGAATATTGATCGACAAGAATAAATAAATGATAAACAAGTAAATAGAGAAAATAAAGCAATCGCAAACAAAAAGATTTGTTCCAAGGTTCGAGCACCGCTCTACGTCCCCGCCTTCACCACTGTGAAGGATTTCACTATCCACTATTGGTCCTTCACAAAGGGACCTTATAATAAGGAATTACAATCACTTATAGTACACAACTCCCCAACTCAATCCTCTACATCAGAGGCAGCACAAAGCCAATTGAGATAACAAGCTATGGGTGATCAAGAGATCACAAACTCTCTTTGCAACTCTCTTACAAAAATCCTATAGAGTAAAATGTAAATTTGAAACTCAAAGATGTAAGTGAGAGTGAAAATTAGAAAAGACAGATTTTAAGAGCAGAAAAACTCAATTAAAACTTTGAAAATATGAGTACAAAAGAAAACTTGAAACTTTTTCTCTTTGAAAGCAAAAACTAGATTTTCAATAAAATTTGTTGTTATGAAATATTCAATCCCAATGGCCCTTTATATAGGTTTTAGAAAAACACTTTTAGAATAGTTTTACCAGGTCTAAAAAGGAAGAAATTGACCCTAGAAATTCAACTTTTCACGTTTTAAAAGAAACATGTTTAAAAACAGATTTAAAAGAACTGGCCATTAGTGCCAATCTGGCAGTCTCTGAGTCGACCAGCTGGTCAACCGGCCATTCAAAAAAATTTGACCGTTGGTTCTCGGTCGACTGGTCCGTTGACCGCGTTTAACCGAGACCAAACTAGTTACAGTTGGCCGACCGCAATAAGGAACCGGTCGACCGGGCGGTCGACCGAGAATATGCACAACATGCACACCCAATTGCTAGAGGTTCGGTCGACCATGCGGTTGACCGTTCTGGCCTGTAATAGGCATGGTCGACCTCCCGGTCAACCAACCTAGGCCAAAAACTAGGTCAAAGTAATTTTTGAAGACAAAGAAAATTTTCAAATAATTTTTATTTGAATTTTAGAAGAGAGAAGACATGTATAGCCATGAGATACAAGTTCTAAACTGAGAAAGAAATTTCTAAGAAAATGTGGAACAAGTATCAAAACTAAACATGTCAAAACTATACTTTTGAAAATGTGTACTTTTATGTGTGTATATCTTTGAGCCTCAAATGTATATTCTACTCTTTAACAAACTAGTTTCTTACAAGGTTCTAATCGACTACAAGAATCTTCAAGCGGGCTTCTCTGATAGTGACATTTGAGCGACGCTGAGTGCTTTGAGCTATGATCCCTTTCTTGAGTACACTTGAGCCATCAAAACCTTCCTTTAGAGAAAGAAACCGTTAGATCTTCTTAAATTTTGAAATACACTCTTGAACTTGATTAATACAAAATAACTTTATATGCTTTGTTATCATCAAAATATAAAATCGGGAATTGTAACCTTTGGGCCAACAATCTCCCCCTTTTTGATGATGACAAAACTCATGGAGTTATATATGCATGGATTAAAGTTAAGCTTCAAGAAAGCTCCCCCTTAACTCATGCATCAAGATAAATAATTAAGTATGCAATGAATGTTCATAAACATGTATGCATCAACATGCATAAAACACATAAATTTCTAAAACATGCTCTTGATACCAATTAAATAAAACACATACATTTTCAAAACAAGCTCTTAATACCAATTTGCAAAACAAAACTAATGAAGCTCTTGATACCAAAAATAAACATATTAAATAATGCTTTTTGATACCAATTGAACTTTAATAAAACATAAAAACATGCATACACAAACATGCATATAAACTACAAACTCAAATTCTTCTCCCCCTTTTTGTCAATCATCAACAAAGGGGTATAAACATGATACCAATTAAAAAAAATGTCAATGAAGTGCATAAATGATATCAATTGAAATGAGTATAAAAATATTTTAAGGAATGCCTATATCAAATGATACCAATTGAAATAAAGGTAAACGAGGCATTATAACAAATTGTTTTAATTCAAATTAAACATGTTTATATGAAAGCATATATCAAATGAAAACAAAAATCTTGATATCAATTGATAAGTAAACAAATAACATACCAATTGTAAGAAAACAATCTTAATACCAATTGAAATTAAACATAACAAATTTTGAATTTCTAAACAAGGATTTTGATACCAATTGTAAATATTTTTCATTTTGAACATATGATACCAAATTGAAATTTTCAATCATAAAGTATAGGAGTGGAAATCAAATACCAATTGAAAGATGAAATACAAGTTTTCTCCCCCTTTATGAAATACCAAATGAAACAATGAATAAGCTTGTATATGGATACCAATTGAAAACTAGTCAATTGAAACAAGATAGTCAATATAAAACAAGCTTTATCATGATCAAAATTTGTGCTTTAAGATATATGAATATAATAAGCACAAATAAAAACATATATATGTATGAAAAATTAGATACCAATTAAAATTGATACTCTATGAAATGAAAGCATACATACATACAAATATATGAGTATACAAAAATGTCAATATTGATACCTATTGAAAGAATCCAATGATATCAATTGAAACAACAATAATTTCAAATGTATACCTCATATAACCTACCACCCATTCATGCACAAGTTTATAAGATATTCAAGAAGGGTATACATGGCATGGTCGCCCATCCAACCGCCCTTTGAAGGTAGGGTTTTCAAAAAATAGGTTTGAAAATAAAGTGTGTTTGAAAATCTCTACCATAGTGAAGAATACGAACTAGTTAAATGGAAAAACTTTTAAACTAGTACGAAATCCTTCAAGTAAGGAATAAAATAAAATTGTTTTTCATGAAACACATGTAAATCACATGATCACTAAACACTCAAAGTCCATAAATCCCATATCATACTCATGAAAACACAATCATGAGAAACATAATAAAGTGAGTGAACAAGTGTAATGTGAAACACACAATCATGAAAATATTCAATTAAGCTCATATTAAATTCCTTAAAAACATGAAAATATGAGAAACTAAATTTTCATTACCAATTGAAATTACCTAAAAACATGAAACTCATCAAAACGATTTAAACTTCAAGGCATATGTATGTCATGTACAAACTAAAGTATACATACATATCCTAAACATAATGAGTCCACAAAAGTATATGCATGAAGGCACGTGGCTCAAAGGATGTATATATATAATCAATAGTTTGGACAAGATAGACATATACATGAAGTTAAAACACATGATCATAGAAATATATCCAAAATGAGGAATACAAGTTAGAATGCATGAATCATCAAAACTAGACTATACTAGCACATCTAATGGGTACAAATAGGCATTCAAGTATAAACATAAAAAGAGTTACTTGTGGCTCATTCTATGTACAAGTATAAATCCTAGTTTTCATGAAAACTAACATCTAAACATATATTTAAATCATGAAGTATAAAACGACACATAAATCAACATAATAGACATAAAAATGATCATTATGTAAATCCACATGCTATTAGAACTATGATATACATAATAGCTAAACAATAGTGAGAACACAACATATGGGTCCATCTAAACATGGGTGATCTCAAAAGCTATACATGCATGTCAAAAGTCTAATAGTCATGGTATACAACAAACTAATCAAAATATGAAGCATTAAAACAAAAATCATAAACGTACATATGGTCATTATGTATATGCATGTGCATTAGATTTAGTGCATACTTATTAGTTAAAAACAAGGTGAGAACACATAGATATAAATTCATATAAGCAAGAAGTGTCTCAAGTAACTAAACATGTATATTACTAATCTAATAAACATGGTATAAGCATAATGAACAATAAACCATGGCATGCTATAAATCGATGAACATGAAAAGCATGCCAAATATAAAAGGAGTTAGAGATTGATACCAAAACCGATGAAGGCACCTCTCTAGTTCTCCAAACCAATGGTGGTTCTCTCCACCAAACTCTCCTTGAAAGTGATGCATCCAAATTGTTTTTTTTTTTAAGCACGGAACGCATCTACTTCAAGGCACCAATACTCTCACGTGATGCGAGAGCCCACACCTACATCAAAAATCAAAGGGGTAGTCTTTGGTACCCATTTTCTTTTGGGTCCACGGGGTTAGTATCTTTTCTAACCCAAACAAAATTATTTGCTAAATTTTCAACATGTAAACGATCATAGCAAAATCTAGCAAGGTGGCCTTTTCGACCACAATGTGTACACGTGTACACATGGGCATACATAGTGTGAAGTTTGTAATCGTGATGAGCATGTGTATGCCGTGAAGGGTGTGCATGCAAAGATGGAACTTGTTTCTTACGAACCAAGGTTTCCAAGCGTGTATGATCCAAAGCACATTGGCTCAAAGTGGAGCCCAAACAATCAACACTTTTCTTCAAAATATTTATATCATTTTCAATACTAGAAGATAAAGTGGAGTATGCCATAGGAGTGCTAGAAGAAGAAGCTACACTAGCATGGCAAACATGAGAATCTAAATCATTTTGCAAAGATTTATTTTTATTTAAAACTAAATCCAATTCTTTTGTAATGAAATCAATTTCATTTTTCAAAGAAAGGTTATCTTTTAAAACAAAATCTAATTTAGAAGATAAAACCTCATTGTTTTTCACAACATCATCACAATCATTTTTGCTTTTCAAAACATCAATCTCTTTTAGGGCAAGGTCTAGTTGAGATCTTAGTGAGTCACGTTCACTAGTAATCTCTTCCTTCTCTTGCAAAACCGATTCAAAAGTTGAGCACAAATCTTTCATTTCTTCTTTTAAATCAAAGTTCTTCTTTTTCAAAAGTTCATGTTTTTCTAAGAATTTTTCAACCTTTGAGGCAAGTTCTACATTTAAATTTTGAACTTCCAACACCCATAGCAATATGAACTAGAGCTATCATCTAGTTGAGAATCCGATTGTACCTCAAGGGAGTCTTTCCCTTGGACCATGAGGCAATGCTCGTCGGACTTGTCTCTCCTAGATCTCCTCAACTTGTTAATGATCCTTGAAAGCTCGGGAGAAGTCAAAATGCTCCAAACTGCAAAAGCCGAATCATAATGATCAAACACATGTAGAAGATCTTCATTAAGAGATGCTCTAAGTGTCTTAAGTGCTAATGCATTTGCCTTTTTATGCTTGCTAGCATTAGGGTAGGATTCTTGAGTAGTGGCTTGATAAACTAGATGTCCTAGGCTTTTTAAATGACTACTCATCTTGGCCTTCCAAAGATCATGTCTAGAAAAATCAAACATAGGAGGGCTATCCATGAGTGCAAACTAAATGTGTGCAAATGAAAATTGCAAATGAAGATTAGCAAACCAAGATGTCACTCCTAGGCGGTTAAACCTAAATATTAGGAGCGTAGGCTCTGATACCAATTGAAATCACCTAGAGGGGGGGTGAATAGGTGATAGTGCTAATCTAGTGAACTTAATGCGGAATTTAAAAACTAATTGCAATTAACAAGAGATGCACACTCAAACAAGCCAAGCAAATGAAGGGTTTACAACTTGGTGGTCTAAACAAACAACCACAAACAATCTCTTTTCCCACACAAGGATCCTATAGAATAAGATAGTAGATGTAGCTCAAGTGTGGAGAAAACCAAAGGAATGGAAATCAAAAACTCAAAGAAAAATCCTTGGGAAAAATTAGAAACCAAGGTGAAGAAGTTGAATCAAACACTTTTCCCAAAAACCCTTTTCTTTGATTTTTCAAACCCTAACAAAAACACCAAATAGATTGTTCAATTTAAAGCCCAAAAACTTCTTTTGATTGCTGTGAAAACACTAGAGAGTCAGGAAAAATTCACACAAAAAATCTTAGAGAAAACCTCTTTCCAATGGGGTATTTATAGGCTATTTGGAAAACTAGCCGTTGGCAGCAGATCCTGCCAAAAATGAACTACCGGTCGACCGGTCGGTCGACTGGCCAACGGTCACATTTGACCGCTGGCAGCTATCGGTCGACCGGGCGGTCGACCGTCCCCAGAACAAGAGAGCAACGGCTCTCTGGTCGGTCGACCGGGAGAAACCCGAGAGCAACCTGCTCTCAGTCGGTCGACCGTGCGGTCGACCGGCTTATGGGGCAGCCAGCGTGCACGTATCCGTGCATGTCGGTCAACCGCTAAGGTCGACCGGCTACCTGGTACGGTCGACCGTTCGGTCGACCGACCTAGCCTGGCAGCAGCAGTTCTGGTCAGAAAAACATGTAATTTTTAATCCTAAAAATTCCCATAAAAATCTCTAAAATTACACAAAAATAGTTTTATCATTTTACATTGAAATATAAACTTGTGTTAAGAATTTCAACACAAATTTCAAACATTACGGACCATTTTTGTGTTATAGAGATTTTGCCAAATACCAAAAACTGTATTTCCTAAAACTTGAATTTTTGAATTGAAAATACGTTTTGTCCAAAACTCATCTAAATACAAAAACATGATATTTAAACACTTTGAAGCATGTTGCATATGGATATAATCCAATATACAAGAAACATATATATATTCATGTTTTTGACTTTAATTCCAAAATATGTTTTGTTAAAAATACTAAAACATAAAACACATGAATAAGTAAGTCAAAACTAAGTTTGTCTAGGAAGTTAAGCATGCATGTATATAGAATGAATCTACTATACATAAAACCATATAAACTTGTTTTGATCTATCTATTCATGAAACCAAGATCGGTTAAACCAAAAACGGAAAAACCGAAAACCAATATTCAAAACATGAAACGTGTGTGTTGTGAACTTGAGCATATCATACTATTCTAATCTTTACAATTTGGATCTAAATACAAAACTAAACTATGTACCGATGTCTTCTTGTAGAGCGCCATCTCCAAGCCGACTCGATCCAAAACTTCGTGATCCACCGAGCTTGACTCCAATGAGTGCTATATATGATCTTGTCGCTCGGGCTCTTGAATCACCATGTGAAAGCTTCCAAACCATCTTTGTTGAAGCTAATCACCTACTAACATCTTTATTAATAATCTGAAACTAAAATCACAAGATTATTAGTACACATAACTACATGAGTTAATCATCATCAAAACTAGAGTGGAAGGCCTTTGGGCCAACACAGAGGTAGTGGAGCCACAAATACAAGAATCTCTTGGTGATCAAAAGACCACAAACCCTCTTTTGAAAAACCTTTTTCCCTTATAAAAATCCTAGAGAATAATGTGTAGGATTGAAGCTCAAGTTTTGTAAGTGAAAAAGAAAATGAAATCGAAGAGAGTTTAGAACCAAAAACTTCAGTAAAGAGAGAGAATTTTGAGCACAAAAACAGAGAACAAAAATTTCTTTTGAAAGCCTTTAAACTTGAATATTTTTGCAAATGATTGTTGTAAATACCTTAACCCTAATCATCCCTATTTATAGGATAAGGGTAGGGATTAAAGAGTAAACTAATATAATAAGTAATTAGGAAGTATTTGACCCAAAAGCTAGCCCTAAACTCGTTTAGAGACAAAACACACGTTTTAAAACGTGTTAAAACAACTAGCCGTTAAGGCTGAAATCAAGCCACGGTCGACCGGCTGGTCGACCGGGTTTTCAAAAAATTTAGCCGTTGCTAGCCCACGGTCGACCGCCTGGTCGACCGAAACAAATAGATAGTAGAGGACTTTCAGTCGGCCGAAGGTCGGTCGACCGAAATGGGGTCCGGTCGACCGCGCCGGTCGACCGGGAGACGTGCACACATGCACGCAACCAAACGGTCAGAAGCCCGGTCGACCGGTCGGTCGACCGTTCTGACCTGAAACAGAGCCGGTCAACCGCCCGGTCGACCGCAGCAGGCCAAAAATCAGTCTTTTGAAAAAGGGTTTTGAAAAACTTGATAGTTTTAAAAATAATTTTGATCAAGACTAGGTATAATAAATAAAATGAAGTTTGTAGGTAATATATATATATAAATTATTTGTATATAGGAGAAATTTCTTTTAGAAAAATCATGTGCACAAAAACTTGTGTGTAGGGAATTTTGAGCTTCAAACCTATTCACTATTCTTTAACAAACTATAAATATAAAACTTAAACAAATGAATTCTCTGAGCCACAATGAAGTCTCTGAGCCATGGTATACCAAGCTAGAGCCTTCTCTTCTATGAACACTTCCTCTTGTGCCATTTGCCTTATAAGCATCATAAACCTTGCAAACCTTGCAATAGCTAAGAAAGGCCATCATGAATGGTACTAACCTGAAACTCATCTTAACCAACTTATTAGTACCATATAGCTTCTATGTGTTTTGTTATCATCAAAACTTAAACAAATGGAGAGTGTAACCTTTCGGGCCAACAGGTTCAACATGCATTGAAAGGGTACAGGTTGATCCGGGGTCTGCACTCAGCATCATCCCCAAAAGGCTCCTCTACTTCCTCGGTATACCACTATATAGGTTGTCCGCAACCACTACAACAATATACGGTTTTAATGCCGGAAGTAGTCATCCACTTGGGAAAATTCGGCTCCGTTACCGAGTCAGGAGCCTGAAGTCAGAAGTGACGTGCTATGTCATTGACGCTGACATGTCATACAACTTGCTACTAGGACGACCATGGATCAACGCCAACTGGATCATTCCCTCCACTCTGCACCAGTGCTTCAAATATGTTGAAGATGATGCAATAGTATGAACTGTCTTCGCTGAGAAGCAACCATTCAAAAGGGTGGAAAATTACTTCACTGACGCTCTCCTATATCAAGAGACCGGTGAAACATTGAAAGAATCATTGCCCGATGATGATGATAATGGCAATGAGGCGGATTCAGAATCTGAAGCAGACATGCCAGCCATTTTGATTGGTGAACCAATTATAGCATGTCTTAATAATCCCCAATGTAACACTCCTTCTGAAGATGAGGGCGAATGGGTAATTAATGATAATATTTCCTTTGATTATCCTGTAAGTGTTGGGTTGTTTGAATCCATTACGGATAGCTCTCTGCACATGCCTTTACATAGACCAAGTGCATCCGGCACACCCAAGGAATCTGTAGAAGGGGCCGTTTTAGTGATCCCTCCATCCAAGAAGGTCAGTTACCAATAATATTCGGTAAAGCCCAACCACGAGGGTCCACAGCCACAGATTCAAGTTCAGACTCAGACACCCCACAATTTTTCTACTATGCGCGACCAGCGCACCATATGATGAAGAAAATGGGGTACAACCTAAAGCATGGAGAGGGCCTGAATTTCGAAAAAGGAAGGCGTAGTTTGCTGCGTAACTTTGTGCCAAAAGGGAAACCTACAAATTACTATGATAACACACGCAAGGGGTTGGGATACGTTACACGCACACCACCAGCAATGGTTCAATTCAAGGATGACGAACCGATTCCATCACATTCTGTCTCTTCCTCCGAGTGGGACTCAGATGTCAGTGTGGGAATGATGTTCGAGAATCTCACCGTTAATATGACTTCAAGCAGTCAATTGGAGCCAGCGGAAGCTACTGAAGAGGAACCATGGGTTCAGCAATTAGATCTCCAATGGGAAAAGCGATTTGAACAGCGTGAACCACCTACTGAAGATAAGGTGATGCAGGTCATCTTGGGTAGTCAAGATCACCCTAAACCCATCTTTATAAGTGAGAGCTTATCACTTATGGAAAGGGAAGAATTAATAATACTCGTAAAGGAGTATATAGACGTCTTCGCATGGAACTACGAAGACATGCCCGGACTTGATCCACAAGTAGCCATGCATCGTCTAAATATCAAACCTGACGCTAAGCCAGTCAAGCAGCAACAACGTCAGTTTCGCCCGAACATTATGGAGGCTATTGAAGTCGAAGTTCATAAGCTCATTGTATGTGGCTTCATACGGGAGGAACAGCATCCAGATTGGGTTGCTAATATCGTTCCCGTCCTCAAGAAGAATGGAAAAATATGGATCTGCATCGACTACCGTGATCTCAATACAGCTTATCCTAAAGACGAATTCCCACTGCCAATCACCGATGTCATGATTGACAATACCTGTGGATTCGAAAGAATGTCTGTCATTGACGGCTTTTCAAGGTACAATCAGATTAAGATGTATCCCGACGACGAGAAGCATACTTCGTTTAGAACACCCTTGGGGGTATACTGTTACACTGTGATGCCCTTCGGGCTAAAGAACGCCGGAGCAACCTATCAGCGGGTAATGAGTACAATCTTCCGCGATCATCTCTGAAAAACGGTAGAATGTTATGTCGACGACATTGCTGTCAAAAGCCGCAATAAGAATGACCATCTTCGTGACTTGAGAACAATGTTCGACATAATGCAGGCTCATCAACTAAAGATGAATCCGACAAAATCCTTCTTGGGAGTTTCGAGTGGCAAGTTCCTTGGGTTTATTGTTACATCAAAAGGAATTCATCTTGATCCAGACAAAATCAAAGCCATTCAAAACATGCATCCACCTAGGAATCTCAAAGAGCTTAGAGGCTTGCAAGGTAGACTGGCTTATATCAAATCTCTCAGGCCGCTGTCAACCGTTCACCCGACTCATGAAAAAGGGTGCTTCCTTTGTATGGGATCAAGCTTGTCAGGAAGCTTATGAGGATATCAAGAGATATCTCACAAAACCTCTAGTCTTAGTGGCTCCCACATCAGGGAAACCATTCTTGCTTTATGTGAAAGCTATAGACCATTCTCTTGGTGCCCTGCTTGCTCAAAAAGACGACAATGGTCACGAACAGGCCATTTATTATCTAAGCAGGACTCTGATAGGAGCGGAATCTTGCTATAATCCTATTGAGAAGGAGTGCTTAACTCTTGTCTTTGCCGTTCAGAAGACACGACATTATTTGGTCGGCCAAACCATACATGTCATCTCCAGAGTGAATCCTTTGCGTCTTCTCATGACGAAGTCAGGATCATTGAATTCAAGATTAGCTAAATGGGCGCTTCTTTTGTCTCAATACGACATGATCTTTATCCCTCAAAAGGCGGTTAAAGGCAAGGCCCTTGCAGAGTTCTTGGCTGCTCATCTAGTTTCGGAACACTCAAAACTTCATGAAGATATTCCAGATGAAGTCTTCGAGTCTAATGTAACCTCAGAGGATGAAGTTTGGCAGATGTTCTTCGATGGAGCATCACGAATAGGCCCTAAAGGCAGGATCATTGCCGGCGTGGGGGTTGTGTTTATCTCTCCACAGAATCATGTCCTTCCTAGAGCATTTTCTCTGACGGAATCATGCTCCAACAATGTAGCGGAATATAATGCTCTACTTATTGGTCTTCAGCTCGCCCACGGAATGCGGGTACGCTACCTTGAAGCTTACGGCGATTCAAAACTGATTATCAATCAGGTTAAAGGCGAATATGAGGTCCGTCACGAGGATTTGGTGCCTTATTATCACACGGTCATCGAATTGGCTAATCTGTTTGATGGTTTTTACATCGGGCACGTATCTCGATCTCAGAATACTAAAGCGGATGTTCTTGCTGCATTAGCAACAATACTAGCCCTGCCAGTCAACACCGAGTATCATCTTACAGTGGCGACTCGACACCTTGTCTGCTCTAAACATATGTTAAAAATCAGAGAGGTCTATAATATCTCGACGGATCTTGAGCCGAGAGATTGGCGATTTCCTTTCATCGACTATGCTCTACATGGTCTGCTGCCAGACAATCCTAAAGAAGCGGCATCTATCAGACGAAGGTCTCTCCGTTTTTACTACGATCCAACCCTGAAGACACTTTATCGTCGTTCATATGACGGTGTCCTCCTCCGTTGCCTTTCTAATTTAGAGGCACAGGAAGTGCTTAAAGAAGCACACGACGGCATATGCGGAGCTCATCAGCCAGGTCCAAAACTAAAAGACAGATTGCATAGGCTTGAATATTATTGGCCAACCATGATAGCCGATGCCATCCAATATGCACGAAGGTGTAAAGCATGCCAAATTCATGCGGACTTCATACACCAGCCCCCAGAGTTGCTCCACCCAACTGTTACTTCATGGCCATTTGAAGCATGGGGAATCGATGTCATAGGGCCAATCAGCCCCTCTTCAACAAAAGGTCACCGATTTATCTTAGCAATAACCGATTACTTTTCAAAGTGGGCAGAAGCCATACCACTGGTTGAAATCAAAACTTCCAACGTGGTTATTTCATCAAACACCATGTCATCCATCGATTTGGTGTCCCTAGGCGGATCATCCATGATAACGGTCCCCAATTCATAAGCCAGGTATTCTATCGATTCTGCGATAAATACCGAATTCAGAATGTGGCTTCAACTGCCTATAATCTCGCCGCTAATGGCTTGGCGGAAGCATTCAACAAGACGATCATCAAGTTACTCAAAAAGTTCGTCTCCTCGAATAAGCGAGATTGGGACGAAAAGCTTGGTGAATGTCTTTGGGCCTACCGAACCACGGTTCGGACCCCGACAGGCAATATGCCTTTTTCCCTGGTATACGGGTGTGAAGCAGTCATACCGTTGGAAATCCAGATGCCGTCCTTACGAGTTGCTCTGATCACTAAGATCACATCAGAGGACAACGATCGGTTGCGTCTTCAAGAGCTCGAAGCCTTAGATGAGAGGCAGTTACAAGCTCAGCAGCACATCGAGTTGTATCAAGCTCGGATCTCAAAAGCCTTCAATAAGAAGGTCAAACAAAGAGTCTTCCAGAAAGGAGATTTGGTTTTAGCCGTCAGACAACCAATGATCATGACGCACAAAATCAAAGGTAAATTTCAGCATAAATGGGAGGACCGTTTGTAATAGAAACAGTCTATTCAAATGGAGCATATCGCCTTGTGACTTCAGATAGTGATTTACTCATGATGCCGATCAATGGCAAGTTCTTAAAGAAGTATTATCCTTGATTAAGGATCCTTCTCATGATCAAGTTAACATTACACCTCTGATCAAGACCTTCAGATCCAAAGCACGCAGAAGGAGCGCCTCTCTCTTCCTCTAAATGAGATCATACAACCATAAACCAGTAGGAAGCTGATCATACACTGGGTGTCTCAAAGAAGAATCAAGGTTACACATGTACTAACCAAATGATCCAATACCTTTAACGGTTAAGGATAGAGGAAAAGGTTGGCCTTTAAGCCCGACATAAGTCCTCGACAACTCATCATGCTGGGGGAAATAGCATGGCTAGCCCGACTCAAACGGTAGTTGGTAAAGGCATATCAAACCCGTTGACAGCTGAGGATTTGCTAAAAATCCTAAGGGACCTGTTCCCATTTGATTCCCTCTCCAAAATCACTTACCAATTCTCATCCATGGAATGGTAAGACCACATATAAAGATCTTTCCATCCATTTCGCTGTTAAGTTAACATTAAACCTATGACAGTGATCTCCTCGTTTTTCTCAGTGAGAACGAGACCTTTTCATACTATGTTTAACACTATGACTGTGATCTCTCGATTTTCGCAATGAAAACGAGATCTTTCCGTGCTATGTTTAACATTATACCTCTAGCATGCATATCTTTTTGTCAAGTTAACATTACACCTCTGACAAATTGCTTTTTGAATCCCTACGAAGTTCTTTATGTCACGTTAACATTACACCTCTGACATATGATCTTCTATGGAATTCATTTCCTAGCTCCCCAGCAAGTTTCTGAGTCCCACTCAGTCTTTGGTGGACTTTTCTGGTTGTCACGTTAACAATATACCTCTGATAATTCCTTCCAAATCCCAACAAAATTTTGAGCTTGGTGGTTTCTCAATCGGTTATGTCATTGCGACCTCTGAACCGGCAGATAGCCAAGTCTCATCCTTCATCCGGCAAGGACTATTTCTTTGTCATCATATGACAAATTTTGAGCTTGGTGGCTTCTCAATCGGTTACGTCATTGCGACCTCTGAACCGGCAGATAGCCAAGTTTCATCCTTCAGTCCGACAAGGACTATTTCTTTATCACCATATGATAATTTTGAGCTTGGTGGCTTCTCAATCGGTTACGTCATTGCGACCGCTGAATCGGCAGATAGCCAAGTCTCATCCTTCAGTCCGACAAGGACTATTTCTTTGTCATCATATGATAAAATTTTGAGCTTGATGGCTTCTCAATCGGTTACGTCATTGCGACCTCTGAACCGGCAGATAGCCAAGACTCATCCTTCAATCCGGCAAGGACTATTTCTTTGTCATCATACGACAAAATTTGGAGCTTGGCGGCTTCTTAATCGGTTACGTCATTGTGACCTCTGAACCGACAGATAGCCAGGTCCCATCTTTTAGTCCAGTAAGGACTATTTTCTCAAATGGCTGCAATACAACTTGAAAGCGAGAATTCAGAAGCTAGAACAAGTTGAAAATACAACAGGGGAGTCAAAATAAAATCACTTTTTATTGATTCTAAAAGAGGGATACATGAATGCACATATTACAAGCTATGACGGTGCTTCATAGGACTTGATCTGTTCTTCAAGTGTGACCAGCCTAGTCTTCCTCTCTTCAGCAGCCCTGATAAGCGCCTGTGACCTTAACTCGGCCTCATTAAAGCTCGCCGTCTGGGCCAAGCGAGCTTCAATTTCAACCAAGGTTGCCCTCTGTGCTAGCTCCTGCCGCGAGACTTCGTCATTCTGGGCCTTAAGCTGTTCAAGCCGGGCAGTCTCTTCAAGATGCACTGGTTCAGCCTTGGACAAAAGAAGATTAGCCTTCCTGATCATTTCCTTGGCCTTTTCAATTTTATCCTCAGCGTCAAGAAGAGCACTGCTAGAAGCGTCTATGGCATCCCCGAGCTCTACTTTCCTTGTCTCCAAGGATTTCAAATCAGAAGAAATGGCCTTAGCAGCTTCTTGAGCGGCGAGATGAGCTTCATGCATCTGAGCAACAAGATGCGCAAACTGTTCGTCAACAGAAGACTCCAGATCTGAATGGCTAAGACGGCGCCATTCGTCCACATCCCTCTCGAGTCTGTCCACCAGAGCTCCAACGTGGCGGCCTGGTCATCCCCTCTAAAGTCTCGGATACTGTCAATGCTTCGGGAGAGGATCACCTTTAAAGCAGAGAACGAGGTAGTTGAGCCCTTCAAGACCAAAGCAATGGATCGCTTCAAGCTCTTATAAAAACTGTCGACTAACTCAGCCACGAATTCATTCTCGGCGTCAATTACTCCCGGCAAAAGAGCAGCCCCTGAAGACAGAGTTTCCACTGGCTTCACCGGTGTAACTATGGAGAAAATAATAGAAGCACTGGCTGCAGCAACATGAGGGGTCGTCGGTGATCTCAGAGTAGTCCTCATTGAAACCAGTACTCTAGCCACAACCGAGGTAGGATAGTGACTATTTTCGGGTGAGCTGGCTCAACCACCAATGTTGGAGAAGTAGGACTGGTAATCACCTTCAGCTCCGCACCTGGCAAGATAGGCGGCACTGGTGAAACTGATGGCATCTCACTCATCGATATAGTTGGAAGTGAGGTTGGTTTCATGACTACCGTCCCCTCAATCCCCTTTCCTCTGGCCGGTTCAGGCTGATAAGAGGGCAGGTAGTGATATAAAGCATCCAACTCAGCAGTATCCGCCGCGATCGAAATACTTACTTCACCCCTGGTTCCCTCAGGAAGACGGATTGGCTCTCTTGAAATCGATGCACCCAAAGGCGGAACACCTACAACAAGACTTTGTTTAGGCAAGGCATAATAAATAGAAGGAGTCAAAAGGTCAAAACAGTACCAAAAGATGATGTCGCCTCAATCGTCTTGACGGCTGCATCAGTCCCTACAGGCTCCATTGGAAAATCTTTGGCAGAATCAACACGAATGGCCGGCCCACCTTCACTTGCCGAACCGTCCGTGATCCACCCAAAAGAGCTAGAAGCTACAGGACTTCCTTTTGAAGTCCCAGCGCCCGAAGGACCTAAATCAGCCGCATCATCTCCAGACTCTTCCAAGACGGCGAAATAGCCAACTTTATCGCCTTCTCTATAAGTGAACAGGGGATCATAATGCTCCCCCTATTCTCCGGCAGCCTCAGCTCTCGGGCTTCTCACCGCCTCAGTTCCTGAATCATAAAGTAAACAATGAGCTATATGGAACACATAAGAAGTATATTACAAGAATGAAGCTGATCTCACCCGGGTCCGGAGCAGCTTTACCAGTAGTCGGCCTAGGAGCCGACAACTTAATGACTAATGGGGCAGGAGGAGGAGGCGCTGTAGATAATTCACCCTCTGCAACAACCATAGAAGCGTAGCGACGAGGCTTCTTCACTACCCTCTTCCTACGAGATCCACCTTCCCGCTTTCGCTTGAAGTGGACGTCAGCATCTTCTTCCTCCACTTCTTCCAACGTGTTCTATGGGGGCCGTGTCTACCCCACCAGAAGCAGCTGTTGGAGCTTCAGCACCCGTATCCGCTTCAAAGCGAGGACTTCCTGCATCCGAGGCTTCGCTATCATCAACAGCAATGAATTTCCCGAGGCCTGGAACGCAGACCCTTTTACCCTTGCTCTTCTCAGTGACCTTCCGCTTCAGCCACTGAGAGATTAACTTCACACCAAAGGAATTAATAGAAAATTCAGTGGGTGTGGAGTTCGAAGTTCTATACCACTAGCAGAATTCCAAGGTTGTCAGAAGGTTCGGAGTCCTTAGCGGCATGCACAGTCGCGCCTCAGTACAGCCAGCAATGAAGAACCGCTAGGCACGAGCTCCATCGATGAGACTCCTCATGAAGGCCAGACTGCTGTTTGGATTGCCTACATACAGTTGGTCATACCCAAACTGGCGGGCAAACCGACTCAGAATATAGGGCTCCAGGTAACAGGTGTCCCCACTTCTATACAACAAGTGTGATGGCCGAATGCTAACCAGCCACTCGAAGATTCCCCGACTCAATGACGTCTGCCCTTCTCCCACATCCTTGAATTCTTCACCATAGCCCGCATCGTGAATGTAGGGGAAGCATCGGAAAAGTCTATAGACGTCATGATGGCACAGCAGCTTACGGACCGCAGTCACATAAGTCTTTGACCATGAACACCCCTCGAATTGACGGAGAAGCGTCATTCGAACACCCTCTGGGGGCTCCTCTCCGACTTGGATGATGGAAGGACAGTGAAGGGCGAACCATGCCATCAAATAAGTATATGGCAGACCTATTCTGGGGTTTGGTCCGTCGCGAGGCAAGATAGTCCCCTTTCCCCGCTTCGTTGTTGGTGGCCTACAGAAAGCCTCCGTCAATGAACGAAGGCCTCTTTGAATACAGCACACCATGGTTGAAAGAAGTCAAAGAGAACGACCATGGACTAGACGAACATCAGGCAATAAGACAGTCGGATGAATGACATCGCCAGACGAAGATGGCACCACACATCTCTTCAACCAGACCGTCAAAAAACCAGCCAGAAGTGCCTTCCGGGACGTCGGTCGATGAGCCTGGTGGTGGAAACTCTGAAGAATATCGCCTTTCTCATAGGGTCCGTCATCTTCTTCCAGAATCAAATCCCTTGAGAGTGCTCTTGCATCCAGCGAAAGATGTCTTCATCTGCAACTCCACAATGAGCCGCTTCAGGAGTACCTTCCAAGTCGGGGAATAAATAATTTCCCCAGCTCTTCAAACTGCATGAAGCTCCCTTACTGCTCCCATGCATGCTGGAGCAAATGTATAGGTGACACATCAATTCCCGGTAGGTCTCAAGCAAAGCAGGCTCCTGCTTCTCCAGAAGTGCCAATTCTGCCTCGCACGGGAAATATTCTTCATATGAGAGAGACCTCAAAGGCAGAGCAGAGGCTTCCCACATCTCATGCAGAGCCATACCTAATTCGCCAACAGGGGTGAAGAAGGTCCATGTAGCCGGGCAGTATAACTCAAAGATGGCGTAGAAGTTCGCTACGCTCATCTGAATGCCATAACAGGTCGCTCTAACGGCCTCATAAAGTCTCAGCCTCTCCAGATCCTCCTCAAAATGAGCAAGGACATATAGAGTCAAGTCTCTCCACCATGCCTTGGGAGGGTGAATCCACCCTGGAGTCCTGAAATCAGTGGCTGGATAATTGCCACAAACTTTAAAGAACTGATTTCCAAAGGTCTGAGCCACCGCGGAGTTTTCTCCCACTGGGATGTCTGGAAGTACATTCCCAGGGTGGAGACCTAATATGCAGCGAGGAGGACCCGCCCTTGTGTAACCGGGAGACGGAATTATCAACTTCCCTACGTGAACGGAGTCAGTAGTCTGAGTTACTTGCCACTGCATCTTTTGAGCCCTCGTCACGTATTGAAAGAAGGACAAGGGAAAATGCCGCTTGCTAGATGGGAGATAGTATTTCTCACCATCCAATTTGAAAATCCACTGCCCCTCTCCGGCTAGCAGCTGGTGATCGTTGTCTGGCGCTGCATCTCCAAACATGAAGCCGGGCTTTCGATAGATTCTTCGGTCAGAATCTTCAAGGGGAGCAGTAGTTAAGATGCTCCTCATGGTGCGCTGATCCCCACCATGAATAAGTGCATCCCGAGTAGGAGCGCTTCGCTCGCTAAATAGTGAAGCCTGCCCTTGAAACTGCAGGCTGACGTTGCCATCTAGCCCCCTGGCTGTTCCAAAGAGACTGTTCAGAGGACCAGGAGTATAGTGCACTACAAGAACAAGGAGAAACTATGATTAGTTCATCAGCCAAACAAGAGCTAAAACAAGAATGCAATTTTTGTTAAGGCATAGCCTCGCTCTCCGAGCGAAGCTGGCCTAATGATAGCTTCGCCCCGAAGCTTAGCTTCGCAGCTGCAGCGTAACTCCGCATTCCACACGAAAGTAGGATGCAGGAAAATATTCAAGTGTTAGCTTCGTTCTGGAAGCTTGACCTCGAACAACAGAATGCGACAAAGCCCCAGGGGCTAACTTCGTCAGAAAGGTATTATTGCCTAAAGATTATTTTAAGGGCATTAAGGTCCTTTTCAGTTACACTCCAAAGGTTAGCTTCGCACCCTATCATTCAATAGGATGTGAACCGCCTAAGGGATAGCTTCGCCTGGAAGCTTGAAGAAGGGACCCTTCGGTTCTAAGATTCCCAATCAAGAAATAAAGGAAAATTCAGGGAATTGAACTCCCTAAGATCACGAGATCATGATTGATCGCTCTAGATTCATCGGAAGATAGCCAGAAATTGGCTTTAAAAGAGAGATAAAAATCTCTGGTCAAAAGGGAAAGATCCCTACCCGCGATAGGTCGTTTGATGACCGGAGGAGGAGAAGGACCCTTCTCGTAGAGGTTGCTACCTCTTTTCCTGCTCGTCTTTTGGGATCCATTGGAGAACTGAAGAAGTCCTTGAATTCTTAAACGAAGAAGAAAGAAGAAGAAAGGCTTGCAGTGCTCTGAAAATTCAAAGAGAAGCGGTGCCTTCTCTTTCAGCCCGATCAGGCTTTTATAGGCTGATGATTGCCTAAATGTCGCCTCCTCGAAAGGAGCGCAGGCAGTCATTTCAAATTAATTTGAAACGGCGCCTAAAGCGCCTTCCCAAGAAGCGTTGCTTCAGCCCCGCTAAGGGCTAACTCCGCCGTGAGTTCAGCATCGACTTCATGCAACGTTTGAGTAACTTCGCCGAAAGATGAACCTTAACCCCGCTGAGAGCTCGAACTTCGCAGAGAATTCATGCTAGCTTCGCTGGAAGCTCGTTCCTGATTCAGATAGGATTCTGTCTTTAACTTCGCATGAAGTTTAGCTCCGTCGGTCCACTCCAGGCGTTCTCAGGTCAAAAAGAAGGAGAAACAAAGCAGATAAACAACACAAAATAAACTTTTATTGATTCAAAAGGGAAGATACATTGACGCTACATCAAAGTGGTCTTTCGTACAACCGAATCATTCCTCCAAAGGCATACAAGTGGTCCAGTCTACTTCCAAGCGAAACTAACTGGACACGAAAGGCCTTCCTCCTGCGCAAGGCCGTAATCCTTCGCATAATGGCAGATTTTGCCATCAAGGAGCTGGATCGTCTTTGATGAAAATTGGCAAAGGACCGGTTGCCACCAGAAAGCTAGATCTTCTTTGATGAAAATTGGCAAAGGAAGGATCCGAGACCTTACAGGTGACGTCCGCTTTCCCGAAGTGGATCATCTCGGATAAGCGACTACTAGCCCCGCCTTGAAGTGGATCATCTCAGATAAGCGACTGCCAACCTCTTCTGGGAACACACATCAGCTGCCCCAGTTTGTTCCTCCTCCTTAGGATATAAAGTTTCAACTGAAAAAGTAAGAGGCAACTTTCTGGTCTCCTTCATCAAAACAAAAGACTGGCGAGCATAGCTCACTGCAATGCAAACTGAAAACAGGTTAGCAGTAAAACAAAGAAAAAATATAAGCATGGCACGCTAAGGCAAATTCTTTGGGGCGAAGCAATTTATATCCGATTCAGTTGCAATTTAAGAATGGATTTCAATTAAGCAGAAGATAGCCTTGTTTGCACAGTGATAAGGGGCTAGCTTAGCATAAGCCAAGTCCTAGCCTCGCCTATATGGCTAAGCCAGACTGATCCAGAGGGACGCAGTCGTGACCCCAACTATATGGCAAGACTGGCTCAACTTTGAAGAGACTAAGTCCCAATCCTTGCCTATGTGGCGAACTTAGCAAGCAAGCATGCAATGATCTTTCTTTGATCAAGCGAAAATGATAGCTTCGCCGGGAAGCTGGGAAATAGGGCTGAAGCCCTTCTCTGCAGATCAGTCAGATACAAAATGAAGAATAAGGGAAATCAATCCCTGAGGCAGCTGATAAACCTAAATTAAGGGAGATAAACTCCCTAAAGTCATTAGTTCATTGGTAAAGTCTCTGGATGACTGAGACTCACCAGTTCTTGGCCGGTTAATGACCAGAGTGGGCACCCCCACTATTTCAGAAATCTGAATATACTTCTCTGAACAACCAGGAGATGTCATGAACAGACTGCTTCTCTGTAGAGGGCTTCAAGTGTCCTATTTATAGGCCTCATGGCCTGATCGCACCGCCGCTGCTTCAAGCTTAAAAGCACGAGCGAATTTAAGACATTTACTGAGCCTTGAGAAAGGGAACAGTCTCCCTCGGAAATGCATGAGGAGGCAATAATCTTCCTCGTTAATGCAAGTGAGGTTATTCTAACCTCGAAAAAGAGGCAATCCTTCTCGTAACTAGCCGAAAGCAGTTAGTCTCGAGAACGACATTCCAAGACCAATTGGAAGCGAATCTACTCCGGGAGGCTCGGACGCGGAGTTACCCAGACGCGAAGCTACCCAGAATCGCGAATCTACACGATTCCTCGGTGAACTTATTCCAATCCGGAAGTAGGATTGAAAGCGAAGCTGAACTCAACCACCATGGCGACGTTCGTACTTCACATACCATCAATCAAAGCAATTCAAAGTATTTCGAAGCCTGAACCATTCCATTGCAGACTTTCGAAAACTTTGAAGGGGGTCTTGTTGACACTTTAAAAAAGACAAGATTCCTGACTGGCCGGAACAATGTCTAAACTTGTTGACATTTACAAAAGACAAGTGACAGACAAGCTGACGACCAGTTCTGTACCCATCTCCGAGGGACAAATCAGCAACTGGGACTCTACTGATCCAGTGAAGCAGACAGTAAACCCAGATTGTCTTTGAAGAGACCTAAGCAGGTCTAAGATGCTAGGTTAGCTCAACACTTAGCATCACATGAGCCCAAAGGGATAGCCTCGCCTGAGAGGCTAAGTTTGTCCAACATCGCCTTGAAGCCATTCAAAGCTCCATCAGTAAGCTAACTTACAGCTTCGCCTGAAGTACTCAGTTAACTCCGCAGAGAGTTAGCTTCGCTCGAAGCTACACGCAACCGCACAGAAGGATGTTCGGTAGCTTCGCCACAGATGTTATCTAGCTCCGTTGAAGAGCTTTCTTCTGACTTCGCCAGATGCTTCTTCCAGCTCCGCTGCGAGCTCGATGCAGCAACTCCGCTGCGGGTCTTTGATGGTCAACCTTTGACCAATTAAATCTCCAGATGAGATCAAATCAATTCAAGATTAAGATCAAATCTGAGATCAAATTTGGTAGTTGTTTACCATAATCTCTTGACTCTCCTAAAACAGTAAGAAGATCAGGGGAGATCTTTTGATTATTTGGAAAGAATCAAAACAGATCAGGAGATCGACGCTACCTGCTATTCCTAGCTTCGCAGAAGCTGATTCTAGCCTCACAGCAAGGCTACTTTTCATATTTAAACAGATTGATTCAATCTATTTCTAGATTTTCAAGGGACAATTATACCCATGCTCTCCCTATAAATAGCCCACCAGAGGCACAGGAGGAGGAGAGGCGCACAAACACAGACAGAGAGAGAGAGAGAAAAAACACACGCACACATGCAAAGAGACGCACAGAGAGAGACGGCTGAACAGAGATCTATTCTCTTGCTTCCAAGAATTCAGAGAATTCAGAGAACTGCTTCTCTAATCAGGGTGCCGATACCCTAATACCTTCCTTCCTCTCAAAGAATTTTTGGAACCAGGCGAGAAGGAATTCCCAAGTGGAGGTAGTTTTGAGAAGTAACAAGAGGGTTCTACTAACCTTCTGTTCTCCGATTCCCCGAACCAGGCGAGAAGGGAATCCCATCGATCGCATCGTCAAAGGGACAAAGTGGTCGCGCGCTGACCAGACTCCTGTCGGCACACTTCTCCAGAATCTCAGAGGAGATCTACTTGTAATCTTTTGTGTTACTTGTAATTTAGCTCCTCGACCCTTTTTTGTAAGTTTCCCCCTTTGCAAAATCAATGAAAAATAACAACATAGATAGAAAAAATAGAGAAGAGGGAGAGAGGGGAGAGCTTACGGTAATGGTATGCTTGTTGGTCGTCGACGTAGCGGAGATGGCAGAGGTCGCGGGTGAACTCAGCTTGGCCAAAGATAGGAGAAGGTCGCCGCCAGAGCTGTTGACTTGGGCTCAAGAATGATAGATTTGGGAACCAATACTAACTCGAGAAAATCAACTTTGGGTTCGAGAGTCAGCTTTGGTTCAAGAGTTGAGTCCAAATCTAAGAATTAAAATTCACATTCTTTTCTCATTAATGGAATGTGACTATCCAAAATTGGTGATTCAATTTTTAGATCTATGGGTACGGGAATAAATGTTGGCTCAGGAAATTGGTCCAAATTGGGTAAGGATACCGGAGTCAACATAGATTTGAAGATGGGAACTAAATCACAAGGTTAGGGATCGGGGTCATATTCATATTCAAGTTCAATCTCATTAAATGAAAAACTTGCCAATTTGTCTAAGGTTTGGAATTGGTCAAGTTCAAGTTTGTGTGATGAAATTGATTCTTGGTCAAAGTCTTCAAGATTCTATGATTCTTTATTTTCATCAATATGGCTAGAAGTGTCAGGAATAGTCAAAGATTAGGTAGGGAGAGTTTTCTTATTCCTATGCATGTTTTCCAATCGACTAAGTCTTGCTTCTATCATATTTAAAGGATCACTTTGGAATTGAATTATGGATTATGTACTCTTTTCTAAGTCGGTATGTTCTTCTTAAAAATAGAGTAAGAATCTTTGATTATAAAAAAAATTTTAGTCTTCTAGAATTTAAATTCGTCGCTCAAGCTCTTCTAAGGCTTTTATCCTCTTTTCCCAGTCAATTGATTCTTCTAATGGTTGTTCGGGAGAAGGAGTATATGAAGCTGGATGTTGGTAAGGTGGTTGACTATATAACTCAGGGGAGTTGTATCCCTACTGACTCTGTGAAAAAGTGGTGATGATTGTTCCAGTCTTGTTCATAGTATTGAAACTGGGGAATATATTGATTCAGATAAGACCAATCCGGCATACTTGGTTGGTTAAAGTTATGATATGCCGGGTTGGTAATATCTGAGTCAAAAGAGATCAGGGTGAAATATGGATCACTATTTGCATATGAATTATTGTAATTATAATCTATATCACCAAGATATCAAAAACAAAAATAAAAACAGGAAAACAAACAAACAAAAAAAAGAAAAAAAATCTAGCCTAAGTTAGGGTAGACCTTTGACCTAGACGACTCCTAACTGGTTAGACTGTCCACGGGGTATATTGTAGAATCTGATCACAAGTTAATCAGTCGGTGAGGGCAAGATCAGTAGGAAGTATCCGTGCCTAAGCAGTGGGCCTAATTATGCCAAACACTGCTCTTCGAGGTTTCGCCTCATCAATTCCCATCCTTTGACACCGATTTGGTAAGAGTCAAATTCTAATCAGTTTTCCCTTTAGATCAATCTCCTATTTGAGTCTAAGATGTCCCTAGGGCAAACGTCTACTCAGTTTAGTTAGGCTTGGGTTAGTGAGTGAGGAGATTATTTGTGAGCTAAGAGAGGGTAATGACTTCCCCACCTTATCTTGTTTATAGGACAAGCCCTTAGTTCAGTTTAGTGTAGTGTACAAATATATAGAAAAAGTAACACTCAAGCAATATTTTATACAGGAATGAAACTTATACTAAATGCTATGCATACATACCTTGGCTCTAGCACTCTTCAACAGTAAATAGAAAATGTAACGAATAGACATGTGCCTAAATGCAAAGTCTAAACCATTTTTAGCATTTACAATCAACTTTTTACTGTTGAGTTAGAAATGTATGTACAGTGAGTCAAACAAAAAAATAAACAGCTGCAGATATTTAAAATTTGTAATTCAGCCAACCTGCAAAAATACAGGTTAGTAGTTCACTCAGGTTGCCATGGGAATGTAGCAAATCTGAGGGCTTCTGTGCTCTGCTTTCTTGAGCAGAGTCCAGGGGCACTTATATGTCTATTGCAGCAAAAATTTCCTTGTTGTTAAACCTATACAACAAGAACAGAGAAGAAAGTTAATCAATAAGTAAACAAAAAAAAGAGTTACTTACCGTCCCTCCCCAACAATGGCGCCAAAATTTGATTGAGTTCAAACTTACACACAAAAAATATAGAATTTCAGAACTTTATAATAGAAGTACAAGTACTCAATACTACCGCTATAGGTCGTGATTCACAAGGAGGGACTAGCGATGGAAGCATTTTGTAAGTTCTCTTTTAAGTTACTTAAAATGATTAAAGTTCGTCTCTTGTTCTTTAAAAGAAAAGAAAAATAAGTTATGTTAAATTGTGAAAGTGATAGGTTGGAGTAAGTGGAGAAAATAAAAAATAAATTTATACAAAGAAAGTGAACAAGTGAATAAAGTTAAGAGTTGATGGTGATCTAAACTAAAGATTAAAAGAAAGAAAGAAAACCTAAAAATTCTTACTTACCTCTTTAGTGATCATATACCTTGGATCCGTTGCTACGACCTACCTAGTATTTAAAGGCTATCAAGCATGGCGTGTAGGATCTTCCCCAGTCCCGATCTACACTATGAATAAAAGAGCAAACTGAACTAACAAAGGAATGGTTGTTCATCACCATAGGCCATCAAAGGCACTAGTAATGACAAAGCAGTCTCGAGGCTATCGGATTCATTTGGATTGCAAACACATCAGAGGAATGCAAACAAAAACAAGAGGAAAGAAAAAAATTTTGATTCGATTCAAATAATAATAAAAGAAAGACTTACTTAAACCGGTGTCACCCTCAGTACAAGCTTACTCTCAGTTACATAAAGAAAAATAAAAATTACATCAAAAGAGGGAAAAAATTTAGGTTTAACCTATACTCTTATCTATTCTACGATCTGCTTAATCATTCTCTTTTTGCCTTCAGAAATTACAGTATTTATAGGATAAAAGGAGTGGCAAAGGGTGGTGAAGAGATGAGCTCAAATTGTTGGCCTAACAACCAATATCATTATCCTTGTTATCCCTTTGAATACTGATAAGTTCATCTCTGGACTTCTAAATTTGGGATTATCTTTATTGATTTCTTAAGTAAGGATAATAAATCCAAATAAATCTGATTTAGATGGAATAGATTTGATAATATCCTCTCTCCGTTATCCCATGTTTTCTGATAAGATTTACCTCTAGACTTCTGGATTAGGGATTATCTTTATTGATCTTCAAGTTAACCAAATAAACCATTAAAAATTCAATTTTAACTGATTTTATTTGGTGTTATTTTCTTTGATTTGCTCCAGTTTTTGGATAGAATTGCTTCTAAACTTCTGAATTTGAGTAGATCTTCATTAATTTGCTTGAGCTTTTAAAACTCCAGATTTAATTGGACAAACTTGTCCATTTCTCCTCTTTCTCTATAAATTACTCTGCATACTATTAGACATTAAAATGAATTAAATAGCAAAGTTTTATTACAAAATAAATGTGAAAATGTAACACATGTGACACTAAATATGCAATACACGTGTACAATCACCAGGCCAGAGATAGGCACGGCCAGAGGCAGCCAAGCTTGGTGTGCCCACGTGAGGGGGTGGGGCTGCCGCGGAGTGGCTCTGGTGCTTGGCGGAGGAGAGGAGGCTCGAAAGCAAGAGGAGGTTGTGATGGTGCTCAGCCAAGGTGGTTGTGCACGGAGGTTGGGTGGATTCGGAGGTGTTGTGCTGCTGGTGGAAGAGCGATGGAAGACTGGGGTTGTGCTCCGGGCTGGTGCGGGTATCCGGCAACAAAGGAGATTGGAGGGCTGTCGTGGATTGGTCCGGGGTTGTTGTGGCCTGTGAATAAGCTGTAGGTGCACGCCAAGAAGGAGAGGGAGCTGCTGGGTAGGCCAAGTAGGGAGGTGGCGGCCTGGATGTAGGGGTTGTGGTGTGCTCGACCAACCAAGGAGAAGGCCGAGGTGGTGTTCGTGTGGCTCATGGGGAGCTGTCGTGGGTGGGGTGCGGATGATGATGGAGGAGGGAGAAGGAGATTGAGATTAGGTTGGGATATAAGATTAGATAGGATTAACTAGTTAAGATTTTGGGATTTTAGTTTGTTAGAATATGATTAGAGAAAGATAGTATAGGAAAGTGATGAGCCAATTGGGTTGATAGGATTAGGATAATGGGTTAATGGTTATAGGTTTAAGGTAATGGGTTGTGGGTTTGGGTATGGATCATGAGCTAACGGGTTTGGATTTAGGTATGGGCTTGGAAACCAATAAGAAATAAAAGGTAAAAGAATAGAAAAATATGAAGAGAAAAGTGGGCTCAACTTAGACACATGCTAAAAATACAATTATTAATAATAATATTAATAACAACAACATTAGTAATAGTAATTTATAATAATATTATCATAGTAATAATTAACAATTATATTAACAATAATAATTAGTTACCAAAACCCATATAAAATAATAATAATTCTTAACACAAATCATATATACATGCTAAAATATTATTATACATGTGTAATTATGTATTATACATAAGGGATTTCATTGTTTGTTGTCAAGGAGATTGACCACCAAGTGTTCATCATTGTATTTCAAGTGGTTGGAAGTTGCGGCCTCGGAGTGAGCTTGCGGGCTTGTGATTGTAGGTGTTGCGGCACCAAGTGAGGGACTTGTGGGTTTAAGGATTCTTAAGAGAACTTGTGTTGTTTAGTGATCTTACAGGATCATGCATAGTGAAATATTTTATTGCAGTGAAGGCAGGGACGTAGAGCAAGTGGCTCGAATCTCGAAATAATTCTCTCGTATTTGTGATTGCTTATAATCTCTCTCTCAACTCAACTCAACTTACTTTAGTTTATATCTTACTTTCTATTACTTGCCTATCTTTACATATTTGATATAGTTTCATATGCTTACACTGATTTGAACCAAGAAAGCAATTAAGCACATAACTCTTATTAAAGAGGAATCTTGAGAATTTTTAGATCCCTTCACCGAGAATTCAGCTTCACTCTTTGGTATTTATTTGTGTGTTAGTTTTAGTTAGTATAATTTTTTAAATTTCACATTTGATTAGCACATCACCTATTCACCCCCCTCTAAGTAATTTACAGAACCAGCCAAGGAGAGAATCAACGCGTCGAATCCATCACTCTCTGTGACCTATGTGTAATCCTTCTCTCTACTTTTGCCTTCTCCATCCTTCTTCTGTGTGTTCTTCTGCGTGCAGTCCCTCTGAATATGCCCTTTTCACCACACTGCCGACATCCGACACCCCTTGACTTGGAATTACCTCTCCCTGATTTGGAAGTGGACCTGCCTTTCTTTTTCTTATCTCTATTCATCGATCTTCCTCTCCAATCAACACCCAGGGCACTCTCTGATGTTTCTACCGACCCCAATGACTTCCTGCGTGCCTCTTCGCTGAGAAGTACACCACTGCATCATCAAAGTTTAAGGTTCTTATCCTATAAAAATTGCTCACCACCATCACGAGACCATCCCAATCCTCTTGGTAGACTAGATAATAAAACCAGCGCCCTGATTTCGTCATCAAAATTGATCTCAACAGATTTCAACGGGTTCGTTAACATGTTGAATTCATTGAGATGCTCAACAACGCTTCCGTTGTCAGCCATCTTAAGGTTGAACAACTTCTTCATCAAGAAAACTTTGTTTGAAGCTGAGGGTTTCTCGTACATCTTTGAGAGGGCGGCCATCAATTCTTTGGTCGTCTTCTCCAGCAAACGTTGAATGCAACTGTCGATGTCAGGGATAATCGGATTGCCCTAGGGCTTTCCAATTTAGAATATCCCACTTGCCGTCAGACATCTCCTTCGGCTTTTGAGCTTTCCACCGAGAGGAAAATAGAGATCTTTCTGGTACATGTAGTCTTCGATCTGCATCTTCCAGAACCCGAAGTTCGCTCTGTTGAATCTTTCAACTCTGATCTTTCCTTCATTCATCATTACGAACTTGTTATGATACCAATTGTTGGGATCGACAATAACATGGAAGACGAAAAGAAAATAAATCACATATCAATCAAAGACACCAGAATTACATCAAAAACCCAAATCGGGAAAACCATGGAGCCACACACAAATTCACTATTTATCAGAGAGATTACATGGGAGAAGAAGAGAACCTTACAGCCACTTTGTACAATGGCGCTAATAATAGCATAATCTATTGATGCTTTTTCACCTCTATTAACCCTAATGACGGCGCATACCCTTTTATATGAAAAAAATAAATAAAGTTACAAGTGAGATCTCTAAACTGTCCTTGACGTGTTCCCAAGTTTCGCTGGCAAAGAGAAGCTTCTGGACTGGACCGCTTTCAGGCTGGACTGGGCCGCTTTCAGGCTAGACCGCTTACAGGCTGGACCAAGCCGCTTCCACTAAGCACCTCAGGTTTGCTTCAGAGTGATCTTCCGCTCCGGAGACTCTACTACTCCAGAAGGCTCTATTGCTCTGGAGACTCCACCGCTCCGGACACTCCACCGTTCTAGAAAGCTCTATCGCTCCATCATTACCATCAACCTAAAACTCCAAACTCGCCCAACGCCATGACCAGGAAAGCTTTGCCGTTGCTCTGGTATCATCGTGGCGACACTGCATCAAGGTAATAATCTGGCTTCACAACTTAACATCCATAAGGATGGAATACTTGGTAGAGGGGTTTAGACTCTATATATAAAATTTCTAGGAAGAGAATAGTATCGATTGAACAAAATCTAGTCATTGGGTAAATTCTCTCTCTTCCTCCTCTCCAAAGATCATGATGTTGGGTAGAAACCATCAATCGTCGATTCTAAGCTTGGATCAAAACGTAGATAAAGAACACTACAATATTGCATCAGTTTAGTGGTGAAGTTATATTATGATATACTAAATATCTATATTGTGATAGGTTAGATCCTACGTTGGTATTGCGGTAGATTGTGGGATATACTAAATATCTATATTGCGATGGATTAGATCTCACATTGGTACCAGAGTGGCTAGCAAGAAGACGATTCATCTCTCTTACTCTAAAGCAAGATAGAAATTAAATTATTATTCAGTATTCGTAACACTAATAGAAAACTATTAGATTTTTAATCAAATATATAATTAATAATATTGACCTATAGGTACGATGATCTATTATCTGTAGTGAATCTGTCATAAATTTGTTGATTTAATTAATTGAAATTTTTTTTTTTTTTGAGAATTTCACAAAGTTTTTGTTCACATACCCTAGATTTTTCAAATTGGCGAAAAAGATGGGGAAAAAAATCGTGGTGGTCATGCATTCTATTGGGGCCACAGAGCCGCACGGGCACCTGTGTCGATACCCGTTTAACCCCTTTTATGTTCGCAAACCCTTTATGCAGGCACTGTGCATGTTGAACATAAGATGGCAAAATCAACTGCTATTGCATTACTAAGTGTTAAATACAAACAAGTGTAACAAAAAGAACTCGTCTCTCACACGCTGCTTTTACATTTTTCAGCTATAAAGCTGATCAATCTTTCTTGCAAAAGAAATTGCACCATACAAAACTATACAAAGTACTCATGAGTAAAGTTCTGGAAATATGCACGACAGTCGAACGGCTTTATCACAAATTCCTTTCATGAGGTTCCAGCCAAGGGAACCCAAGAAAGTCGAAGACTTCCTTCTCTGTATTACAATGCACGCTTGTGCTCGACTTTGTTCCCTGGAAGGTCATTGACTAGTGAGTGGGCATATATATGATCACAAGGTGAATATGATGAAGCAAGCATACGAATTTACCCGATTCCCTGAAGTGCTCCGAGTAGCCAGAAATAGCCGTGTGTCATCAAGTCTGTAACCTTTTGATTCTGCTAATAACCTCAACCTGCAGCACATGTAATCCGAGCGTTAACAGAATATATATCCATCCCACTATAATCATCCGAGGGCATTGCGAAATGTTAGGCAGGTGCATGGTGATCACAGAGAGGAGCCAACAAGATAATAAAAGATTTCACTAATTTTTATGGCAGTGTTTTCAGCTTAATCTTCAGTAAATATCAAGTAACTCAAGTTTATTGCTCAGCAATGATACTGCTTTTTTCAATCTTCATCCTCCTACCTATTCTACTGTAGACAAAGACACATATTGGAATTTAACATAAAAAGGTAGATAGTCATTTTAAAGTTGTTCATGAAGTCAAAAGAATTTAAGAACATATGAAATTCTGAAGCAAGATATAAGATTGAAGTTCAAGAAACTACTATGAATTTTGGGGTTATACCTAGAAACAACCATGAATATTTCCTTGTTAAAAAATGTATCATGAACTTTTTAAAAACTACCATAAACTGAACAATTTACAAATAACACCCAAACATCGTTAACGGTGACTTTAAGAGAATAATTTTTCCCTTGCCTATCCTTACTCCTTGTAAATTAATTGAGAAAAAGAAACGAAAACAGAACCACCTTTTTGGCCATGGATCTGAGCTCCAAGCCATGGAGCTTGGACCCTCGGACCTGGAAGTGTATCCGAGCTCCATGGCCGTGGAGCTCGAGATCTAGGCCATGGGTCCGAGAGCTCAATGGCCATGGCCATGGGTCGAAGTCTAATCTCTTTTTATTTAATTTTTGTTTTATTGGGAACATTTAATCATTATTTTTTTTAAGAAAATATAAGCCGTAGCCTAGTGCAAGTGAGATTTGAACTCCAGACTTCTTACCCATTGCGAAAAGGTTTACCACTGTGCTAAAGTGCCACTTGCGAATCATTGATTATAGATTTGAGGTTTAAAGATGCAGAAATTTAGATGTATTTTTTATTTTGGCATGCGTACAATGGAGGAGGCAGAAAATTAGGGTTCTTGAAGAAAGAAAAAAGATGGAGGTAATTATCAAATGAAATAATTGGAAAAGTAAATTTTATCACTTGATGAAATTTATAATGACTCTTTGAGAAAACAAATGTTTAATATTTACTGGTAATAAAATAAAATAATTTCAGCTATTAGATTATTTATTAATCATTATCTTTAAAATAGTATAAAGGCCCAAAAGTTACTAAAAATTATTTAGTTAATAATTCTAGAATTTTTTTTTTTATTTTACTAGTTCACAAAATGATAATAAAAAATTAACTTTTTATTATTGATAGTTAAATAATAATTATCTAAATTCAATTAAGGGTATTAGGAAATACTAGTAAACTCTTTTGTATAATTTTTAGGAGAAATAAATTTTTTAGATTTTCTTGTTTGATTTTTTTAAATTTTTTGAAAGATTAATTTTGGATAACTATCATGAAGAGTAATTTTGTCCTAACAAATCACATGCACATCACGTGATCACTTATCAAATGGTAAGATAACAGATGGTCGTTTCCTGAAAGGTTTAAGATAATTTTTTTAGGGAAAAAAAAAAGACTTCATGGCAGTTTCAAGATATAACCCCAAAAGTTCATGATAGTTTCTTAAATTTACCCAAGATGTAACATAGACAAAACTAGTATCCATATATTGGGCATCAATATATGCAAGACAGTGACACAGGCCTCAAAGACGCTAACAATTGAGGGGATGTGTTCCATTGCTAGGGTCAATTCAGCAGAAAAAAGTATATATATGCAACTTGGAGAACATATTGTGTACATTCAGCCAATGGGATTTAAGGGCTTAGGGGACCCAGCCTTGGAAATACCCATTAACATTAAGTACAATGACAATGGTCAGGGTTCAACATAAATAAAATGTAGCTAGAAGCTACAGGGGTACCATAAACGCTAGTAGAAATATTTAATGAAATCAGGTGCCAAGTCTTTTCTACACGCCAAAAGACAAGGCTTTTCCTCACCCAGCCTTACAAAGAGCACAACACGTAAATACTGCAGCAACCTGCCACTGCCCGTTCTGTACTAATGCTTCATTTGGAACACCGGAAGCGCCAATTTTTGGACTGTGATGCAGTCCAAACATTATTCAACAGGATCTACGTCTAGATGGGTACCTGGTTCGTCAGCACCACCTATGACCAGTTCAGCATACTCTAACAACAACCTAAAGGAACTATGGGGGACTGGTAAAACAGATGATCTTAGCATATCTGCTGTCAATCTAGTTGAAGGCTAGGATTCGCCTGATTTTCAGAATCGCTGGGACTACTTGGAAACCATGTACACTGCCATTGAGCTACTAATTCAGGAACTCCTTCAGCTCTGAAGCCAAAAACTGAACCTGATCCCCAAGCACTCAAAATATGGTTATCTCCAAGGAATAAACTATGAACCATATTAGCGACTGCCAAGCCTTCTATCAAATTGTAATCTAGAATGGATAGCGGATAATTGTCATTATCAACAAAAATAAAAAGAAAGGAACTTTCACGTAGATGACTGATGTGACGCAATGCATATGAAAGGTAAACCAGATATTCTTGGGTGTCCAAAACTGCGGTCAGGATTTCACTTGAAGTTGTCAGCAACACAAACATCAACTCCTCCAAGATCAATAACAAGAATAAATATGACCAACTCAGTAATATGTGAAAATACATATAGATATGGGTCAAGTTCTAGCCAACATCAATAACAATAGAATATATATGACCAGCTCAGTGATATGAGGCAATACATATTATAGATATGCGAAAATACATAAGAGAATAAAAGGCCGAGAAATACAAGGAAGACAAAAGCAAGCATTGTGGAAATACACGTGTCAAGTTCTAGCCTATGACCTCAATGCCCCCCTGATTATATAGATAGAGAATCCAACCAGTTCATGTAAAGCTTCCATCATGATTAGGATTCAGGTTCTATAATATCGGATATCGGAATCGTATCGGATGGGGGTTTTTCATATCGGATATCAAATATCGGGGGAGATATCGGGGATACGCGCGCATATCGGGCGTTCATATTGGACACTATATATAATGAAATATTGATAATTAAGAGTTGGTTTAGAGTCATACATATCATACCTAATAAATATGATGTAATATGCTTGCAGAGACAGTAAAAACAATGTAAATTTGCACGCAGTCGTGCAATAAATAAGTTATTTCATACGGGTGATATATCGGACGATTTATCGGCCAGTATCGGCCGATATTTCAAATATCGGTCGTTTTTTGCTGCAAATGATATGGCAAACGATTTTCTCATATCGTATCGGCAGCAGGCAAAAAAGGAGATATCAGACGATATCTCCGCCGTATCGGCCGATATTTAAAACAGGGATTAGGATCTCCCGATACATGACAACACTGCATCAAAATCTCACACTTATTTGACACATTTTGTAGCCAATTAGCCCAGCATCGTATTCTTTATTATCTAGACGGGGTCTTCTATACAGCATAAAACTATGATCCAACAATCATATTCTCATACATACAACATTCAAGAATCGGAAATGATTGGCTATAGTCGTGCATTTTACATGAAAAAAATTAGCCAGAATTTTCTGATAGAAAAAGCAGATTAACAATGTAATATACGTCATGGAGCAGTGGAAATTACAAAATCTAAATAAAAATAGCATATATTAGCTTAGCCGCTTAAACACAGTCTAATTGAATAACCCCATGGCAAGATAGCAATGATCACCATATACAACTATGTTATTCATAACGAGGGGGCAATTTGACAAGGGAATAGCAGTATAAGATAAGAGATCAAATTGATAATTGATTCATAGAGGTCCATACCGTCTATTTAGCACATCATTCCCTGTCCATGCTACTAGTCCAAAGGCATATATGCTCCTCGGATAAACCTGTAGTCATCAAAGTATTCACCAATTTCAATTAACATGAAAACAATATATATGTGAATTATAATTCAGGAAAATTATTTGTTTATGGGTATGTAAGAATTGAACATGGAATTGATCCAAGTTAATCTCTATCAAACTAGTTTCACTATACCAAAGTGGTAAAGCCTCTGTTAGTCGTGCAAGAGTTATCTAGTTTGAACAGCCTATTTACAGCTTTTGTTGCTACAAAGCATGGGGAAAATCTCTATAGAATAGGGCATGCAAGGCAGTCTCAATGGAGTGGAGCAGGCAACAGAAATTGTAGATAATCTTCATTTGGTAGCCAACTGTAACAACTCCTTGTTCCTGAGACTAATCGATCAAGTGTAGTGCAGGAATTAAATGGAGAGGTGGTTTTCATTCCAACTGATCCAACTTCATGGAATTTATGATGAGACAAACTCATAGGATTTTTCCTGCCATTTGGTAGGGCAAGGGGCTTTGCCGAATCTGCTATGCAATGAAGGGAAAGATCACAATTATCGCAAAATTTGTCATAAGTAAGTGATGCAGAACTAATTAAGAGAAGAGGGGAAGAGGGGAAAAAGAATTAGGGTTTGTAGAAATTGGGGAAAGATAAGGAGAAAAATATTAATTTGAGCCTCGGCACCCGGGAGATCTCTCTCCCACTATGTACATTACCATGCAAGAAATTCAATTTGAAAAGCACATCAGCATGCTTCAACAAAGGTGTTTAATTTAAATCATCATTGTCTGAATAAACAACTCCAGGTCCCGGCCTTATATAGGCCCATACACTGAGATTTCCCCATCATAACCGTTGTGGGACTAAAATAAAGCCTAAAACAACTAACACAAATAAAGAACTAAATAAAGAAACTACAATAGACTGATCCCCATCAATTCTCCCCGGCTTGAAAGCATTCATCTCCGATGAATGTAGTGATAGCAAATGACAAGCATGATAGGGTAGAACTGAGCCACATCTCTCATGAATCTACTAAATCAGGTCAAGGTGGTGATCGTAGCATCAGTACTAGAGAGTCACATCGAAACCATGGTAGAGGAGGTGGAGCTGGTCTCCGTGACGAGCCATCTACAAATGATGGTAGCTCAAATAAGGCACATGCTGCAACCAGAAGTGATTCATCCCTATTCAGGGTTGAGCCGACACCAGGATTTCATGAAATATCCAACTTGTAGGTAATGAAGGCAATCTTCTTTAAAATCCTTTCGGAATCTATACACAAAGCGTGCAACTTCCTCACAATCTCAGAGTGACTCGTAACAATTACCTTATTATCAACTGCAAACTTCTGCAAAATACTATATGAGTATGCAGCAAATTTGTAGTTGTTATTGTAAATTGTTATCTAGTGAGATTATCGTCATGTGCCACAAGCAGATGCAATGCAGTAAACACTCTGGGCATAACTCCTAAAGATGAATGATATATACGGGATGCCTAGGAGGACACACATCTAACCCCTCTAATGGTGGTATACTGAACTTCGCACAAACTCTAAACAACTAGTAAACAAAGAAACACCAGAAATTATTTGTTGGATCATGACAAGGAACTCAGATGACTCACTAGATGATAACTTAGTAGGACGACCATAAACCCCATAATCAGCACAAGGGAACTCGAATAACTTACTAGGCTCAGCGAGTATATTAGACTCGACTATCTCATCTACGTCATCACTGATACTATCATAAGACACGTGAGCCTTATCAATAATTGATATTGTAGTAGTCAAATTCTGATCTGCACCAAGATAACGACATGGTCCCGCCTCATCAGAAACTCCCGAAGACATGCGACAGGATGTGCCAACAGAACATCTCCTCGAAGCATCATCTCGATGTTCCTGAGGTCACTTCTCTCTGTTCTCGAGGATTCAACTGTCGCAAGACCACTCCTAAGAGCATCGCCATCCCGAGGTCGATTCTTCCCGTCTCGAGCAAGACAAATGCAACAACCAACCTCCTTGATCACCGCCTACATTCATGGAGATCGTTACGCTGCCAGGTTATCACATGTTTCAAACGTGTAACCCACCCCTATTCTCACACATACTGTTATAGAAAATAACAGAAATCACTCCTGCAACCAAGAACACAATCTAGGTCGTTACGAAGAAATCTCAACGTGCAAATCATGCGGTTATGAAAATCTGTATGACTTGCACCATCAATAATGATTCTCAGGGTATTTATACACTGAGAGTTGGACGAAGAAAGGGAGAGTCCAAACCCTCGACTGAGAAAAGAATACAAATCATTCTTTACTGTATCAGAGATTGTAAACAGAGTTTTAGCTCTGTTGTAACCCTTTAAAAATAATGAATTCTCTCCCTCCTCTCAGTTGTTTTTTTCAAATTGAGTTTTCACGTAAAATCTGATGTCATAACTTGCTCTTTGTGTGAATCTCTGAGTTCATTTCATTCCCACAGTGTCAATCACGTCGGAAAATCTCCACCGCATTTTGGTGCTTTCGTTGAGAGCTGAGTCCCAACACGCAAGATCTCTCCTCTCACAACCTTCCTCAAAAAGCCTCTTCCGAATCGACGATGGTCCCACGCAAAAGAATCATCGACGGTGCAACTTTCAAAGCAAGACCAAAGAAACCGTTGGGGCATGACCTCCAAACCAACCAGCAATCAACCGCATGATGAGGGCACCGACTCCATCTCACCACAGGAGCCATTCACCAGCGTCCAACCGTCCCAGCCCCAAGAAGACCAGTTCTTTCAGAAGCTCTATGAGATGAAGGAGCAAATGAAAGAACAGCAACAACCGATCGTGAGCGAGAACAGATGGCGCTCGACTGTGAGAGCATCCTCCGTGAGCAAGAGGAGTTAAAGCAACTCAACCAACAGCTCCAGCTCAAGTCCAACCCTCAGGCAGACAGTGACCCCGAGAGCAGAAGATCCCTGAGTTTACATGCCCTCGATGATCTGATCTAGAAGCGAATCGTAGAGACCAAGCTGGAGACAAATAAAACATAACATTGATCAAAATGATGTCTCCTCATTACCTTTCTTCAATGAGCATCATCAAGATTTCCGCATATTTTGCAACTAAAATGGGTTGTTAAATTAAAGGGTTTTTTCTGCATAAACCCCTCAAATCTTCTCTATTTGGAAAAATTTTCCCACAATCATTGATATTTTCAATTAACCCTTATGATCTATGGGTCTTAGAAATTTAGCCTCTTGTCACCATTTAACAATCAAATGAAAATATTCTCTCAGAAGCTATAAAGTACCTAGTTATTATTAAAAATGAGTAATCTACCCTCTGTACTCTCTAATTCACACCTTAATCCCAACTGACAGGGACATTGAAGATCCAACGAGCCATCAGAAGATATATTCGCGTAGGAGATGGAAAGCCAAAGATTGAATTTAAATAGGAGTACTAGTAGTTTTTTATTAGGAGTCAGATTAGTCTTTTATTAGTTCTTTTATTATTTATTATTATTTCTTTATTTTTTTATTAATCATTTTATAAGTAGGAGAAGGCACGATAGTGCAAGTGGCATTTGCCTATAAATATTCTTATAGGATATATTTTGGAATTGATGAATGGATAATTGAGTTATTGAGAAATTGAAACTCTAATTGGGGTTCTTTTGAATCTTTATGTGAGAGGCATGAAGTGAGAGAGTGATTTTTCTAGGTGTGAAGCATGTAATGCTCTAAATCATATCATTCCCTAATTTTCATAAACCTTAGATTAGTTTTCTCCAACCAACCACAAACCCTAATTTTCTCCCTCTGTCATGCGTCAAATTTGGTATCAGAGTCAAAATCCTAATGTCCTCCATAAAATATAAAAAAATCTTAGATCTCTTCCACAAAAACTCTAACTTTCTCAATCCTTTATCTCCCAAAAAAATAATCATATTGTTCACGTGAAGAGTAACATGCCCAAAAAAAGGAAATTGTTATTATTCATTTACTTCATAACCCTCAATACCCAAAACCCTAGACCTAACACAGCCGCCACCTTCGCCTTCCTCTCCCACTTGATGCAGCCTTTACAAGCTCAACCCCACTTCTCCAAACTCAAAAGAACCACATCCCACTCTCTAGCCCGCTTCAACCCTCTCAAACTCAGATCCAATTCCATATCTGACCCGACCCGTTTGCAGTTCAAACACATCCAGATTTGTTTTTTCAGCCTGTTCTAAGTCATTTTTAAGCTGATTTGAGCCATTTTTTAGGCGTATTCATGGGAGACAATCCTTCGCATCTTAGTGGATCTTAAGCTCGTAGTAGAGGCAACCATCCTTTCAATAGCCCTAAAAGATTCTGAAATGCTGTAATTCTAATCTCACCTGTTTCAGATTCAGGTCTGTTGGCAACACATGTAGTCTTCAATTTTTGAAATATTTGTGTGTGATGATGAAGTGGATGAGAGATTCACTTGGGTGTGAGGCCCCAATTATTAATTTTCAAATTCAACCACCATCTGTGTCTAAGACGATTCCTTTACTGCAGAGAATTAAAGGATAACCATCGTCTACATCTTCTTTAAAACTCGAGGATGATTTTTCTCTGACAAGAACAAAATTGATGGGGACATTGAAGATCCAGCAAGCTATCGGAAGATATATTCACGCGAGATGGAAAGCCTAAGATTGGATTTGAATAGTTGTAGTAGTCTTTGATTAGGTGTAGGATTAGTCTTTTATTAATTCTTTTATTAGTTTTTATTATTTATTATTTCTTTTATTAATCCTTTTATGATTAGGAGAAGGCACAAGTAGTGCACGTGGTCTTTATCTATAAATATTCTCATAGGATGTATTTGAAATTGATGAATGAATGACTGAGATATTGAAAGATTGAAATCCTAAAATGGGTTATGTTGAATCTTTATGTGAGAGGAATCAAATGGGAGTGATTCTCCTGGATGTGAGGCAAGAATCTTTATCCTGGATGTGATGCCCTAAATCTTATCTTCCCTAGTTTTCACAAACCCTAGATTAGTTTTTCCCCCAATCCCACCATAAATCCTAGTTTCCCCTCTTTTGTCATGTGCCACCAACTTTACTCCTTTCTCCTAATCCTCTTCTCAAATCAGGCTTCCAACAAGAAAATTCAATCAAAAAAGAAAGAAAAGAAGAAAAACCACCTCCAACTTATGTTCTCAAAGCATCCAAAGAGAGTAGACGGGAAGAGGGGGATATAGAAAGAGAGACAGGCTAGGGGGAGGGTAAAGAGGTGGAAAGAGAGAAGTCAACAGGGGAAGAGCGAGGTAAGCGAAGTAAGAGAGGGAAGCAAAGGGAAATAAGGGGGAGGGAAACAAGAGAGGAAACCAGGGGGAGCGAGGGGGAGGCCGAGAGAGAAGGGAACCGTGTGGACAAAGAGGAAGGGAAGCTGATCAGAGAAAGGGAGGCAAAGAAGAGAGGCGGCAATCAGATACAGAGGGGCGGAGGGAGAGAGGAGATAAACAGAAGGTGTAATCAAATCTGACCGTCGTCGCCTCCCACATCTATTTCTGTTTTTGATTTTTATTTTGGTTGTTTTCTTTTTCAAAATGTAAAGGGATAAGGTTGAATAAATCTTCAGTTCTTGTGAATGGTGTTGAAGGCAGAAAGTTCATACGTAAGAGGTCTTCTTTAATGAGACCCCCTGTCTCTCTTGTTATTTGTTCTTGTTGTAGATGTCTTGAGCAGAGTTCTCCATAAGGGAAACAGTTTGGTTTAATACATGGTTTGGAACTCTCTGATTTTAGTTTTATTCTTCAGAATGCTGATTATACACTACTGTTTCTATCCTGGTTTTAGAACCTTAGAAATTGAAAGTTATTAGTTTATTTGTTAGAGAATGTGTCTGGTTTGAGTGTTAATTTCCATAAATCCATGGCTATGTAGCTTGGTGGTAATGTTTCCCAACAGAGTGAGATAGCTAGCATGTTGTAACGTGGGATCCTTTCCTATTACATATTTAGGCATGCCTTTGGGCCTGATGGTCTTCTTAAAGAGGATTGGCAGCCCCTTATTCATAGAGTGGAAAAGATTAACAATTTTGAGGTGTTCTATTATCTCTAAAGGTGGAAGCCTCGTTCTTATTATTTCTGTGCTTTAGCTTTACCATGTTATGTGATGTCTTTCTATTATTACATTGATTGGGTTATTAAGAGAATCCATAGGTTACGAAGAGCTATCTTTTGGTCTAGTTCTTCTATTCTAAGTGGTGTTGAGTGTTTTGTTGGGGAAACCTTCGTAAATCCAAGCATGGTTAAATCGGGGGTTAAGAATCTTAGAGAGCATAATATAGCTTTGTCAGGTAAATGGATTCGTTAGGCTCTTTCTTATATTGATTCTGATTGGATAAAGCTTTTTAAAGATGGGATTTTTAGAAGAAGGTAGCTTGAGAGGATGGATGAAAGACTTATAATTGGTTCTCCAATTTTTGTGAGGGTGTTTGGAAATGCAGTGAGAGCAAGTGTGGTATTAAGTTTAGTTATGGTGATGGTAAGTATGTGAGATTTTGGTTAGATATTTGGATTCATGATTCTTTAGCAACTGGTTATCTTGCATTGTTTGCGTTGCTAAGACAAAAATGCTTCATTCTTCTCCTAGTATCATATGGTGGAAGGTGTTAGAAACAGGAGTGTTCAATTTATTAAGATTGTTAGAAACACTCTTTGTCTTTTGTTGACTTAATATGTTTTCTAAACACATATCATTGGGTTAAGGAGGATGCTTTTACGTGGAGATGGAATTCTTTGTGTTTTTTCTTCCGGTTATTATTACAAGTTTTTGAATTATGGTGATTTAGTTGTTGCTCCGAGTAATTCGAATTGGCAAACTGTAGCCTCTCTTAAAGTTAGGATCTTGGTTTGACTGGTTGTTCAAAATAAATTATTAACAGTTGACAATCTTAATAAAAGGAATATCAGTGTGAGAAGATGTGTCTTTTGTGATAACCATGATGAAACTCCTCTACACTTATTTGTTAATTGTTCCTGTATTAGGTTGACGTGTTTTTGAGATATGTAAGGCCAAATCTTTCCTATTCACAAAAATACCCTTCAGATCATTGTAATTGTCAGTTTACCCTTCAAATCTTTGAGATCGTAAAATTATACCCCTCCCATGACCATATGTTAGATTATGGATGATAAAAGAATGAATTCTCGTTGTGCCCCTAGTATTTCTTCTCAAATCAAACTCCAATCTCGCCCAAAATAATCCATCCTAGCTCAACTAATCTCTTTCAGAAAAAGGAAAAAAAATAGTGAGAAAAAGAATAGTTCTTTCTTAGGAACTTGATGAGTGAGAGAGAGCGGTGGGTGTGAATAATCTTTTTGAATTCTTTAAATGTTGTGATTGGGTTTTCTTGATTGGGACGCTTATTTGAGAAATGAGAAGAGGAGGATATGAAGTGGGACGGGGTGATGAAAGTTGTGTTTTCTTGATGCGCATTGTATGCCCCCCCCCCCAACCCAAAAAAAAAAAAAAAATTTGTTGGGTTTTCTTGATGGGAGCTTTGTTAGAAAGAGACAGAAAACAGAAGTGGGTACTTCAGTATTTAGAAAAATATTATTCCACTTAACAGAAAGAAAAAGGAATATTCCCTCTTTATTTATTTTTAGTAACAAAGAGGGAATAATGTTTGTATTTCAATAGATTTTGGGGTATATTAGCAATTAGAATGATTTGAAGGGTATTTTTCTAACTAGAGAAGATTTGAGTGGCATATATCTAAAACCCCTATATTTAGGACTTTTGTCAATATTGCTTCGCTATTAATAGTGAATCTGATTCTTTTTGCTAAGGTGGACAGTTTGGAGAAAGAAAAGTGTTAGATAGAAATTATGGTGGAGATTTTCCGACACGATTGATCGAGCGGTCGATTTCGCACCACGGGGAATAAAAGTAACAAAGACATTCACACACAAAGAGTAAGCAAGGAGACATGATTTTTATGTGAAAACTCAATTTGGGAAAAATCACGGGGAGGAGAGAGAATTCACTATTTTCAAGAGGCTACAGTGAACTCAGTAGAGCTATACTTTGTTTACAATCTCTTCATTCCATCCTCCTGCTTGATGGAGGTTAAGTGTATAAATACCCGCACGTTGTAACAAAGGTGTGGACATCACGAATCTCCATAATAGCAGAATTTTACACGTTGAGATTTCTTCATATCTGCTCGGATTATACCCTTGATTGTTGGGAATAATCCATGTTGTCAACTGTAACCGTCCACGCTGAAGCAAGGTTGTTGCAACGTTCAAAACGTGGGATGATTTGATGGCGTAACTGACTTCACGAATCAAGAGTCTTGCTAGCTAAATTGAAGGTGAAGATCAAAGAGGTCGGCTGTTGTGGGTGTCTCGCTTGGAGAGGGAGGAGTTGCCTCGGGAACGGTTGTGTTGAGAAAGTGATATGCCGGCATGTCTTGTCGTTTGTCTCAGGCGGTCTTGATAAGGTGGGATCGTGGGACACGTGTCGTGATCCTGATGCAGATAAAAACTGATCACTACAGATGCCCCATCCGCCTTCTCTTTCTCTGAACACCTAGAGAAAGGGAAGCGGACTGATCTCTCCTCTGATTTAAAAATTCATGGCGTCCTTTGTACTTTGAGCATTTTTGAAAGTTGAAGTGGGCGAGGACTATTGGCAAATTAATGATCGAAATCCTGGCGTCATGATGAATAAGATCGTGACAGAGACGGTTAATATCTAGTTGATTCAACATGCCGTAAAATCCGAGATATGAACAGACTCCTTGGGGTGGTTGAGAATTTGAATAGGAGACAATCTGATTTTCTCATCTATAAATAAGGTGGATCCTGAAAAAACTCTGCTCATCTTCTCAAGAGTTTTTTGCCCCCAAACTTCTTGTGCTGGTAAATAGCGATGTCGTTCTTCTTAGTCTGATGGAGGAAAGAGAGAACGGAGATGATGAAGGTGGCTAGCGCAATACATCAATCTTTGCAATGATCTTGTCGCAAAACATCAGTTTTCGTGACAAGATCCCGTTGCCAGGGAAGATCGGGAGGGTTCATGCTTTGACTTGATTTGCTTGTCTGATCTCTGATTGGGCCAAATCAATTCTTAAATTGGTGCTCCGAGATCTTTTCCTAGTGGTGGATGAGGCAGGAATGGGGGTTGTCCTGGACAGTTGAGGAGATGGACTTGATTTCATCGTCGTCTTTCATGTCTTGCAGTCTTCACTCATGTCTGGATCCTGTCGCTTTCGTCCTGGAGACTTTTTTTAAGGCGAGACGCAAGAAGGAAGCATGGGGTGCCTTGAGACGCCACCGAGGAAGCATTTCTTCTTCGGGGGCTCTGACCTCTTCCTCTAATGAAGGGTTAGTGGTGTGATATCATCACTGTTTTGTTCGTCAAGAGGGGCCCGTCTGGCTTTCTTGGAGGCGTGTTCTGGTCAGAGAGAAGATTCTTCATCTGGAGGATCTCTTATTTTGTGCAGGAATCTCCCTGGGCTATACTCGGGATCTGTGGAAGGCGGCGTAATTGTGCTTATGTGTAGCATTCCCAGACGGGCAGCTCTTTGTTTGCTTCAGCATCGAGAATTCATTCGGGAGGTCTGGATGAGTAGGTATAAGTTATCTGCATTTTCTTTCAAAAAAGCAAACACAAATGGGTAATAGATCTTTTATTACTCTTGTTAGATGTAACCGTGTGTGTGTGTGAATGAAAGTAATCAGAAAGTTTTATACTAAAAGCATTAAATTTCGAAATGAAAATATTGTTTGGATCTAATTTACCATGACTTTTGTTAGGAATGGTATGTCAGTTTGGAGAGTTTGTTTTAACTCCAAGGTTTTGGGTATCGTCTTGGCATGTAATTCCCGAGTGAGTGTAAGTCTCACAGTGGTACCTGCAAATTTTTACCCCCGAGTGAGGGAAATCACAATGCTGCGGGTTTGAGCCTCCGAGAGAGGGAAATCCCTACAGCGGAGTTAGGTTCGCATACGCTTCCGATTGGGAAAAATCCCATCAACGGAGCTGCGAAGCCGAGCCTCTGGGAGTGGGAAATCCCTATAGCAGTGTTCAGTCTCCGAGAGGGGGAAATCCATAGTGGAGTGTTTTGGAGGGATGTAGAGGAGCCTGTGTTGCAGTCTCCGAGTGGGGAAATCCCAGCTCGATATAATCAGACAGTATTGAAAGTAATTTAAGATGCACATACAAGCATATAATGAGACATTAAATAACATAATAGATGTGAGTGTGGGCAAATTTGCTTGTATGAGCTTAGTTAATGGGTTCATGAAACTAGTACATCGAGAGAATAATCCAAACAAAGAAACCCTCGTAGATATACCTTATGTCTCATGGAGCCCTTGACCGAGCATATACAATCCGAGTTACCTCAGACAGACCACACATTCAAACTTTGAAATCATACCTGGAACTTTTGTTCTCAGGAGATCATACTTGTAGCTTGTCACTCCCTGGAGAATAATTGAACTTATGACCATACGAGACCGATACGTCGAGGGGATAATCTAAACAAGGAAACCCTCGTAAATATACCTTGTGTCATATGTAACTATAGTCCTCTCGGACCTGCAAAAAATTGGTCTAAAGTAGGGGTTTAACCCATCGACATATTGGATGTGTTTGTCCCGGATAGGGGCCCCTACAACGTGGGAGTAACCCCATCAGTGGAGTTGTCCTCTCGTGTAGGGAATATCCCATCAACGGAGTTGTCTCTTGAGTGGGGGAAATCCCATCATCGAAATATGAAAAGAACTCTGCAGAAAAAAACTATCAAGAGTTCATCTGCCCGTAGGTTCAGATGAGGGGAGCCCGTAGGCTAGTATCTGTGTTTCAAGTTGGGACAATCCCATCAGCGGAACATCAGACGGGGGCTCTGAAAGAGAGAAATCCCTCCGCAGAATGGGGGACTCCAAGTGAGGGTAATTCCACAACAGAGGGTTTCGGCTCCCGTAAGACTACCGAGAAAAGCCCGTAGGCAAGTCTGCATTGACACTTCCGAGTGGGAAAAATCCCATCAGTGGTATAGACACGATTCTCCGAGGTGGGAAAATCCCATCAACGGGGCATGTGGGTGGATGAATGGATGTTGTAACCACCTCCGAGTGGAGGAAATCCCATCAGCGGGGGTTCTGTTACCGCCTTCGAGTGGGAGAAATCCCATCAGTAGGGCATGTGGGCAGATGGATGGACATCGTAACCGCCTCCAGGTGAGGAAAATCCCATCAGCGAGGGGGTCTAGTTGCTGCCTCCGAGTGAGAGAAATCCCATCAGCGAGGCATGTGGACGGATGGATGTACTGCAAAAAGTTAGGAGCATAGAATAATATTTATTCAAAATGCAATAAATAAGGCTAGGATTAGAAGGAAGTACACTCTGTATAGAATGAAATTCGGGTAATCAGTCGATCGTCTTGTACTAGGCGATCAGGTTTCACTCCTGAGGAGGTTTTGCATTCGGCTGTCTGAAAATTGCCTGGGGAGTGAGAACGTACTCTTTGAGGAAGTCCTGTTGGATGAGCTCTTCCAGGTACCTTGCTTCGGTAGACATTGTAGACAGGCATCTCCTTCCGATACTCCAGAAATAGAGGTTGAAGAAAATGTTGATAGCGTGAAAGATGTGTCTGAAGAGTTGACGGGACTATTTTCAGGTGGTCCTTATGACATTTCTATTCTATGCAGCTTCAAAACGCATATAGAAGCCGATATTTGGAATCAAAAGATGATATTTTTTGCATAATAATTCAATTATGAAATATTTGGAGAATTTCTCATGATTTTCATTGTGCTTAATTATCTTCTTACAGGAGAGAGATTCTCTGAAAAAACCCCTCTATCACACATCAAAATTAAATGATTGGTACGTCAAAGAACGCAACTGTCATTTCATGAATTATGTTGATCATTCTGGATTGCGAGGGTTGGTTGATATTTCACATCGAAATATCGATCGTATATTGGTTTCAGCTTTTAGGCAGAGATGGCAGCGCCTGAAACCAATATTTTTCACATGCCACTTGGAGAGATAACAATGACTTTGGATGATTTTGCCGCACTTATTGGCATACGGTTGTAGGTCGATCCGTCAATCCCCTACTGAGAAAGATGCAACGGAACTGCTTATGAGGACTCTTGGTGTGACATGGAGAGCTACAGAGAATGAGTTAGGGCTGGTACGGAGTACATTTGTTATATTGGAGTGGCTCTGTGTCAACTTTTCTAATGTCACTGATGCTGACATAGAGGTCCGAATTAAGTGTGCAGTTAGAACTAATTTGCTTTATCTGATTGGGTGCACTTTATTTAGTGATAAAAGCATAACAAGAGTTTTTATCTCGTATGTTAGACTGTTTGAGGACCTGGGTGTTGTTTCAACTTACCATAGGGCACAACTACACTGGCATATTTATATAAACAGCTTGGGTATGCTTCCAGAGGTAGCGTTAAGCAGATTACTGGTTATTTATCACTATTATAGGTATTATTAGTATTTAATGCTTGTTTTAAAAAAAAACTTGTTATGAGTATATTACTAATATTGGAGAATTTTGAAACAGATATGGATATACGAGCACTTTCCTATTATGCGACCCCTATACAATATGGAATATATGAATGATCTTCCACGTGCTTGCATGTGGGGGTCATGTGGATCGGCGGGAAAATCGTTGGACAAGTTACAAGCAGTCCGTGAATCTCTTGATTACTTGCGAGCAAATGAGGTAAGTTAGTTACTAAATAACTAAGCGGTGCACATAATTCGGATAACAATTCTATTAATGTTAACTTTTTCATATGTAGGTCATATGAAACCCATATCAAGAATCCAGAGATCATCCGTTCTCTGATGTTGTTTTCTTCACTGGATGTATAAAGTGTGTGGATATTGTCGAATCATATCATTCAGAAAGGGTGTTACGACAGTTTGGTGGGTAAAAAAAATATCTTCTTCACCCATCCCGTCATCTCGTTGTAGAAGAGGATACAGTGCGAAGCAATACCGATCAACAGTGTAGATCATTTTTGAGAGAGGTGGCGTAGTCATGTATTATCTGAAGAGGAAAAGAGCGTGCCAGTGACATCAGTGGGAAGCCATAGAGTAGTACATGGACTAATACCTCCATATATCTCACCATGTCATTCAAAATCTGGACAGGTCCGTGAGCGCGAAAATACAAATACATGCCACGGACGTTGCACCCAACATCCTTGCTTAGGTAAATTATTTAAATATTTTTTTAAGTTTAAGCATCCATCTCCCATTTTGATGCATTTTCATTTTTTTGCCGCGTGTTGCTCATGCGTTGCGGATTTGCGAACAACCCACGCTTCAAAGAGGGGTCATGGAAGAGCATGCACTATACCTGCTTTGTGCAATACTGTCTACAATATGAAGCAAGTACATAAAGGCGGTGAAGAAGGAGATCCGATGAAGGATATTCGTGTATATAAAGGAAAGAAATAGAACTTTACCGTTTGCTAGTTTTTATTTAGTTAAGATGTCTAACGTTTGAACTCATGTAATTTGAATTATTTAGTTAATTTTATGCAAACTCTATGCATTAAGATTTTAATTTGACGAGTTCTGTGAATTGAGCTGAATGAAAATTTTGTATATGGTTCAAAACTTGTGATATTTTTTGAAGTTCTTTTTATATCTTGTGTCAGCCAGAAGGAACTGAACTTCTGTGTACTGTTCGGCTGCCAGAGGCCGAACAGCTTACTTATGTTCGGCCACTGACAGCTAAAAAGACTACCATTGTTCGGTCGTTAACGGCTGAATAGAACTGTTTTGTTTGACCGATGGTGGCCGAACAGAACTATCTTTGTTCGGCAGTCAGTGGCCAAACAGTGTTATTTTTTTTGAGATATATTGTGAGGGATGGTGTAGTTCCTGACAATTGATCGAGCATGATTTTATTTACACACAGGAGAGAAAGAAATGAAAATAGAACTTCCAAGATGGATCAACACATAAATAAGCCAAAAGTACAATTATTGAGTTCTAAAATTTCATAAATTTACAAAAGTAAAAGACACATCCAAAAACCACAATCATGTATTAAAGTCAATGTTTAATCAATATTGATTGCACATCCAAAATCATTAGAACACTTGAACAACTCATTATACATCTGCAGTCTACTCATGTATGCACTGTCCGAACCTTCAGCACTTAGGGCGTGTTTGTTTCGCCGCAAAACGTCGCAAAACGCAAGTCGTAAAACTTCTTTTGCATTTTCCGTTGTTTGTTTCGCTGAAAAACAAGTTGCAAAATGTAACTCTTCTTTTCCCACTTGCAGTTGCTACAGTTAAATTTGTGGTCATATAAATCTCACTTTTACACTTATATTTTCCCACTTGCAATTGCTACAGTTAATTTTGTGGTCATGTAACTCTCACTTGTAGTACACTTACAGTTCAAAATAGTTACTTGATAATCAATATATAATTTAATATTTTAAATAGTGTTCAATTTCTTATTTAATTATTTTATATTTTAATATTTAATTTTTTTATTGTTTTTAATATTGTTTTAATATTTAATATTTACTATTTTAATTTACTATTTTTATTTAATATTTTATTTAATACTTTATATTTTATTAATACTTATTCCATTTTTTATTATTTTATTTAGAATTAATATTTTATACATATAACAATATTATACTTTACTATATATTTAATTATTTATTTTTTAATATAAAAAATTACTTTATAATATCATAATATATTTTATTATTATATTAATATTTTATTATGTTAATATTGTAATAATAATTCAGTATAATAATACTATAATGATAATTTATTATTAAATTATAATTATATTTTACTTTGTTAATTTTATATTTCTATAATATTACAATAATATTATAATAAAATTTATATTATAATAATTTTCAAGTATTTTTAATATTATAATATTATAACTATATTTTATTATTTTTGTAATTTTAATATTTATATTTTATTAGTATTCTTAAAATTTTGATTTTCTTAAAATTTATATTATTTATTTAGTTAATATTTTAGTAATATTTTTCTATTTATAATAATATTTTATTAATATTATTGTTATAAATAAAATATTAAGATTATTAATTTTTTATCTTAAATTTATTAATACAATTTAATTTGCAATAGTAGATTAAATTTAATAGTATTTATAATATTTAAATCACTGCTACAGTTAATTTTGTGGTCAACTTTTTCACTTACACTTTTACATTACCAACCAAACACCGTAAAACACAATATACTTTACCATTCACACTTTCACTTTATCAACCAAACACCGTAAAACACAATATACTTTTCCATTTACACTTCACTTTATCAACCAAACACCGTAAAACACAATATATTTTCCTGCTACAGTTCACTTTTTTCATTCTCATTTTACGACTTACGACTTGCGACGTTTTGCAACGAAACAAACAAGCCCTTAGTAGTCGGTACTTGTACCACTTTTATACCAGTGGGGGTACTGAATGTCCAATGCGTAGATATAGCTCAATGAAATGATTAGTGTTGATAAAACCAATTGAAACGAACCGGCGTGCAACAGTAGAGACAGGTGGAGTTCTAAGTGGTAAGAAAGTCGACTCTGAAGTCGTGATAAAAAAATAATACCACTTTATAATGAGATGAGAAATCTCATCTCAGGCATAATCATCCACCTGTCATATGATGTTGCACCGTCAAAGTGAACCAGAGAATATCTAATCTCTTCCACGCGCTCACAACTTCCATATACACCTTCATATAAATGAGGATAAGCATTCAATTCTCCAAGTAAGTCACGTCTGACTTGAGTCCACCCCGCCTCACCAAAATTGAGTAAACTTGCAACAGCTCGATATCCACAATTACCATCCACTTGCACATCCTCTATATATACAATCCATGGATGCATTGGTTTCGGAAATTGATATAAGTAATTTACTCTAATTGAAGAACGTGCCCAAACAACCTACATTTGAAGTGTTAATAAAATATTTAATAATTAATCCAAAAGAAATGTTTGATGAATATAAAAAGAAATTATACCTTTTTCTTTGGCCGCAATATGAATTTGAACGAAACTTGAATATTATTCTGGTATGGCAGCTCTAAACAGCTATCGTGCGCAGAAGTTATCAACTCGTGTGTCATAAGTAGTCGACGAGTCGATGCTTCATTTTTGAAACATTCTTATCACGTTTTCTTATCTTAACTTCAGGTTCGATAAGAGAGAAAGTACTTGGATTAACCAGCTCTCGCATTCTCTTCAACAAGATTATGTTCTTGGAATCGTTGGCGTTGATAACGCATTGATTTATCTTGTCTACCTCTTCTGTCCAATAATTTCTTACGTCAACTACCACTTCGCAATTAATAGGCGTAGATGGTGACATGTTTAGTTTTTCCAATGGCTATCAATGAAATCTAACGGAATGGGCATATTGACTCTACCATACTCAGCCAACTCATGTGCACAAGGTAGTCTATGGGTCTTTCTCAATATGCACTAATAGGCATTGTCATCGGCACCGACAATGTTGCTTCTTTTTCATTCATCCACAATCTTTTTAAGGCAGCAGTGGATATAACACCACGCAGGAACTTGAACTAGGATGCTTGAAGTGTGTAATACCACATTTATACTCTTTTCGAAGGAAGCTTTTATTTCAGTAAGTTGCAACTCTAAAAGTGTGTGAATTTTGTCTCAACTAGTCTCAAAATTCTAAAAAGATGATCCTAGATACCTTTTCAGTTTTGCATGTGCGCTCTCAGCTCTGAAAAGATAAGATAATGAATATGTAAGGTAACTTGATATTAATAATATTATATAGTAGATATGTTTTTGAAAATTACGCGATATCATAAAAGAATGACCAAAAGCATACATGTTCGTTGATGTGTTTCCAAAATGCATTATCGTGTCAGTTCAGCAAGTGACAAATTTCTCTTTATACTTAGAAATCCATGTATTGTTCACATATTCAAGTAATTTAGGGTGATCTCGAAAATCCTCATTAAGTCTACCAAACAATCGTACAAATCCTCCACAGTTTCAGCAAACACCATTGTAGTCCAACCAAAGAAGAATAGGTCGACTTTTACTTTGGTGTCAAAGGTTATCTTGCAATGAACAATAATATTTTTTTCTTATATGTCATCTACACAAGAAATGATGAGAGATAGGAAATATACTCTCTACAGCATTCATCAGCGCTGAATCTCTGTCAATCACAACAATAGACGGCATCAAACAATCATGCATTGGCATTTCAGACTATCCAAGCACTGAAGTTGTCTTCACGTTCTGCTTCCAAATATGCAAAAGTAACTGAAAAAGTCATATCAATACTTGTTACTCCAACAATCTCCATCAACGGTGATCGATACATGTTGGTTTTGTATGTGCAATCCATTATCAACACCCACGAAAATGCATGCAACAACTCAATGCTAGCCGGGTGAGTTCAGAGAATATCTTTGATAGTGTCGGCATCGGGACAACTTCTATGACCTCAATATATGTGTTCTAAAGCTTTTTCATTAATTGCTGCATTTGTGATCTTCCAGCATATTTTACAACTTTAAATTTTTTTCTTGCATTATACACTCTCCTTATTGTGTTGGCATTAAGTTTATTTTTTTTATTTCATTGTCTGCAAAATATCTCTTAGCCGAACAAGGCTCTTAGACATATCCACAACCAATTTCTCCTTTTCTTCAGATAATCTACCGACAAAAAAATGTCCTTCTAAATGTTCTGAGGTCAAATCATTGTGGACACCACATACAACTAAAAGCATCTACCCTTTCTCATTTGACAACTTCTTGCCCTTTAGTAGCAACGAACGATCACATTTTTTGTGCCAGTACTTTTTGATCGTTATTACTCAAATGTATTTTTCCCATTAGACTTTACTTTTCCTTTGTGTTTTCCACTTCACTCACAACTAAGAGATGCTCTCCCTTTCTTTTCATTTATTGAAGCATCAGATTTCTTAATAATGATCATAAAGCCATGTGACTTACTAACTTCTCGAGCCCATTTGATTAATGCCCCCTGAGTTTGAAATATCTCGTACATAGTGAAGTCCATACTATAATCAACTATTAACTCAGTAGTGATATTGCTACAATGGATAGAGATTTGTTACTACATTTTACCAAAGAAGAAAAAAAACTATTATGTGTCTGTCAAAAAAAACTATTACGTGTCTGTATTTGTTCGGTTAAAATGAACCGAACAATATAAGTCTATTCGGCCGAACAATACAAGACTGCTCGGTCATAACCAGCCGAACAGACTTATATTGTTCGGTTCAAATTAACCGAACAGTATAAGCTATGTTGGTTGGTTCTGGCCGAACAGACGTCTATTGTTCGGCCAACACTTAACCGAAAAGTATAGGCTATGTTCGGTTGGTTATGACCAAACAGACGTCTATTGTTCGACCCCTGTTGGCCGAACAGAATGCGACGAACAGCAATAAAAAACCATAAAAAATGTGATTTTTCTTATTAAAAACAAAAAAAAATTTAACGATAAAAAACTTATCATTTTTGGAAGACTTCCAAGTGATTAATTGCTTATCCATAACCTTGAATTAAGCAATGTATTTGAAATTTAGGGTTTTATGAGAGATGTTTTTCTTAAGATTTTTAATCAATGGGTGGGTTTCATAATCAATAAAAGGGATTAAGCTATGGTGGGTATATTAATCATTCGGTGGGTGTATTAATCCATATGAAGGTTTAAATTTATAATTTTAAGTAATTTTAATGGTCTTTTAGTCTTTTTATTTAGGGTTATAATGGTCTATTGAATTTTTCAAATTTTGGTGGGTGTGTTAATCAAATTTTTGGGTGCAAATATTTGTGCCTCTCGAAAACGACTGGGTGGTGCTTAGAAAGGTGCTCGGAGTATGAGAGTTCTCGGATGATAGTGTCCTCAAAAGGAGGAATGACCTTAGGAACGGCTGAGTGGTGCTCGGAAAAGTGTCTGCTAGCATGTCTTGTTGTCTGTCTCGGGCAGTCCTGATGAGGTAGGACATATGTCGTGATCCTGGTGCGGATAAAAATCCAACCACTACAGAAATATAGAATGTTATGGGACATGTTTATGTTCGATCTAACATAGATTATTCAGTCTGAACGGAATAATAGGATTATTTTCTCGTAAAGCTCTTTCTATTATTGATTTGCTTGACTTGATATTGTATTTTTTTACTTTTGGGCAGGTCATTTGGTGCTTCCCATAAAAAGGAAGGTGGATACTTCAATCCTGACTTATGCACGTAAAATGTTGAGGATTCCACGTGACAGTCTGGGTAAAATGTGTTGGCTAATGATGGTACTGCCTCAAGTGCCGCTTCAATACATTTTTCAAGCTCAGATGCTGCTTTATCATCTCTCAAGCTGCTGCTGGAGGTGGCGAAGACCCCTCTCCTAAAGTGCTAAGACTTGTGTCCGTTGAGGAGTCTAGTAGTGTAACAGGGTGAAGGTTTAGTTGGAATAGTATTTTTTGGAAGTTCTGTTCTATTGTAGCTCTTTCTGGTGGTTCCGGATGTGAAGGTTGTTTTTTGGGATAACACTTGATTTTTAATGAACTTTATATGATCTCTATATACGATCATGTATATTATGGCTGAAGTATTAGCTCCACCATGTGTTCTCAAAAAAAATATAATGTAAAAAGATTAGGAGTATAGCAGGTATTTTTTATTCTATTTCCATCCAAAAAAAAACTTCGTATATTCCTAAGATCCATAACATTTAAGGGGTCAATTAGTAATATTAATAATTTGAGGGATAATTTCTAAATGTGTACGATTTAGAGGGTATATATCTAAAAAAAACCTAGCCTAAAAACATAATGTTGATCAAAATGATATCCCCTCATTACCTTCCCCTCAACAAGCACAGTAAGAATTCTGTGCAGTCAGTCAGGTAAGTTTTTTTCCCTTTTTCTTCTTTTCTGTGGGTGGCATGTATGTATGTATGTGTGTCTCTCTCTCTCTCTGTGTGTGTGTGTGTGTGTGTGTGTGTGTGTGTGTGTCTTTTTGGCGGGGAAGGGGGGTTAGCATCAAAAACATTGTTAACAAATAACTTGTCTCCATCTAAATATTGGTTACCTTCAAATCAATGCGATGTCGCTGCTCCCGACCAGGATAAGTACAAAGACCAAAGTATGTATCAACTCCAGAATCAGTTCCCTGACATCAGCCATTGAGCCAAACTATCAGCAAATTGAACCTACGATGCATTAAGAATAATGTATAGCTATGAAAAAGTTAGATAAAGTAGTACGAAGTAGTATAAGAGCTCAATGAA